>PNEQ01099404.1:0-35747 GCA_003012365.1 Medauroidea extradentata | reverse complement strand
TAGGCCTACCACAAAAGGTAAGTTTGTTTAATAGTCTACAACTGGAAACTTAAACTAGGCCTATACGGCTTTATGATCTGACAGTACAGAACCAAATTAAAGGCAACACGAAAAATAATTGTAATAATTCTTGCATGAATTAGCCTATTTTAATTATTATTAAAGTTTAAATATGTTTGCTTGCACTGTAATAAGCTCTCGCAACTTCAGTTTGCAGTAACTAAATAAGCTACTATTATTAAATCTTTTTAGATGTCGGGTAGAAAACATAAGTTGCCCATACAAGTTTGTTTATTTCTGGTAACGCCATTAAATGTTACAATTTTGATTAAATTTAGAAAAATATACAAGAAAAAGTTAAATTTTAAATAATTGTATTAACTTAATATCTGTAGAGTAGGCTATCCATTGCTGTAATTTGAAATAATTCCATTTACATTGCCCACCTAACCCTAGTAAGATTAATGTGCAGCTAGTATTTAAAATAAGTTATCTGTCTGAGATCTAAAAAATAATCTCAAGAAAATCACAACACACTTTAAATGTTATTGCAATCATAACATACCTTTACTGTTGACATGTTTTGATTGTCAGCTGGAAAGCAAATGGTGGTGGAAGAATACATAATGTTTTGTTTACATTGCCCTACTTTTTATGATCTATCAAATAATGGAATTCTTATACGGTATGGACAATAACAAGTTATGGGCCCCGGTATTGGATGTATGTGTTTATCTCTATATATATAAAAATGAAAGCTGACTGACTGACATATCAAACTGCAGCCCAAACCACTGGACCTAGAATCGTGAAATTTTTTGTGGTGGTTCCCCTCAGGTCGCAGGCGAGCACTAAGAAGGGATTTTGCGAAATTCGACCTCTAAGGGGGTGAGAAAAGGGGTGAAATGTGTTTCCAAAGAAATGTCGATAGAGCTCGAACCCGACTGCCTATCATTGTGATTTTTACTTTAAGAGGACACTCGTAAAAATGCATATTAGCAAATTTACAAATTTTTCGAAGTTCAACATTTAAGGGGGTGAAAAGACCTTAAATGTGTTTCCAATCAACTATCAATATCTATTGAACCCTTCGGGATAGATAGTTGATATTCACTTCAAAATATTGCTAACGTAAATACCCAAAAAGTAGTTTTAGGTTTTTTATGAAATTCGACCCCCAGGCAGTAAAAAGGGGCAAAATGTGTTTTTTATAAATTGTCTATATCTTTGAAACACAATTGGCTATCGTCGTGATTTTAACTTTAATTGGTTACTTTTACAAATGTCTGTGAAAGACTGCAAGACGTTTCGAAATTCTTTATTTAAAGGGGTGAAAATATGTGAAGCCCTAAACTGGTTAAAAAAGGGGTAATATGTGTTTTCGACTCACATTCGATTTATATAACGATCCCATAGATTTTTATATATCAACGTGATTTTTGTTTAGGATTTATGCTTACTCAAATACCTAAAAAGTAATCTCAGGAATTTTCGAAATTCGCCACCTAAGGACGTGAAAAGTGGTGAAAAGCGTTTTCAATTAATCGTCGATATATCTTGAACTCAGCGGGCTAATATTATGTTTTTTACATCCACGAGATACCAATAAAGTATTCTAAAACGTGATTCAAGGGTTTTTCGAAATTTACTCTCTTAGGTGGTGAAAAGGCCTTGAATTGGTTTTAGATAAATTCTCGATATCTATCGAACCTGCCGAGATATACAATTAATTTTTGATTCAAAATGATGATTACAGAAATAATCGCAAAACAATTTTCAGATTTTCCGAAATTCGATTTCTCAATACTATGCAGGGGTGATATGTGTTTTTTTAGTGAATGATCGATTTTGATTTGACTTACGTGCTAGCGATGTGATTTACACTTCAGTTGGATGCTTATAGAAATGTCTAAGATGTAAATTTAAAATATTTCGAAATTCGACACCCAAAAGGGTGAAAAAGTACAAAATTTTGTTTTCCATCAACCCACGATACCTATCTAACCAGTAGCGATATTGAAGTGTTGTTCACGTCAGAGTGATGCTAACGTAAATATTTAAAATAATATGTATGTATTTTTTTTCTTTATAAGAAATGTGATTATTACGAATAAAACTAAGTTGGTCAATATTCAAGGCAGACGATCCGAAAAGCAGGAACGAGCAGCGAGAAACAACCTATACAGGAGTTTCACTCTACAGTAACCTATCGAGACGTGGTGTTGTACAACCTCTATGAGCCCAGGACACATATATTTCATTTATTTTTATTTTAACAAAATTTTATTTTCATGAATTATTTCGACGTTACGTGATGCAGTTGTTTGTTACTCAGGTCTTAATTTCAGGAGGTTCTGGGCTCGAATTCCGTTAAAAGCTGCGTGCGAACGTTCAATTCTGACACACAAAAACTACAAGGCAGATCGAATTAGAGCAATTTATATGAAGTTTTTAAAAGGGGTAAAATTGCAGTCCGCTTTCCACTTAGGTTCGTATGCAATATCAGCTGACATATTGTTGGTATACTGCCAAAAGTGATTAAGTAATAAATGCTATTTCATTTAAAAACAGTATTACATTGTAGATATTAACAAAAATGTGGTATGTTACTATACTGTGACAGAACAGTACGAAACGACAAATAGACTTTAAACTTGGGCAATTATTCGTGAACAACATTATATACATATTCCTAGCATTTTTATAATTTTATCTCATTTTGACTTGGTCACTTTTGGCAGTAAACTGACAATATATCATCTCACTAATCTCAAGTTTGGGGCACCAAATGCATTTCCAAGAAACCTTTAGCCAATGAAACTTTGTGATGGCAATAAAGTTAAAGTGAATATTTTGAAAATATATAATTGAGGGCACCGTCACCAATGGTTGTGCACAGGGTAAACAGATGTTTTTCATTTGATTAACCTCTTACCTTAGGTGTCCGTAATTGCCCCACAACCTCAAATTGGCAGGGCTATAAACAAGGCCCAGGCAAAGTCGCTGTTAGTGGCAGGGACAAACTTAAAACTGCTTTTCGCGTGGACAGCTATAGCTACTTATCCTGCTGCAGAATTAGTTCAACTAGCCGCTTGGACATTCTAACACTTGATGACTGAAGTACCAATCTTGTGTACAAAGAGGTTTTTCAGTTAAAGTAAATATTATCAGTTACGAATAATACTCGCAAGCAAAGCCGCGGGGGACTGCTACTCTTAATATATAAAATGAAGTGTTCTGACACACTCACTCATCAACGCACAGCCCAAACCATGAAATTTTGAGGGAATCTTCCACTTGCCCCATAAGCACCCACTAAGAAAGAATTTTTCGAAATTCGATAATTAACGGGGGTGAAAATGGGTGAAATGTGTTATAAAGAATCCTTGATATCTCATTAACCGGGAATGTTATCATAAATTTTTTAACTTCAAAATATTACCCAAAGAAATGCATATTCTCAAATTTTCCGATTTTGCGAAATTCTAAAATTAATGGGGTGAAAAGCTGTAAAATGTGTATTTCATTAATCCGTTATTTCTCCAAAAACCATTTCAGATAGTAAGGTGAATTTTTCTTTAAAATGATGCTTAAGTAAATATCTAAAAAGTATTTTTACAATTTTTCAAAATATGTCCTTGAAAGCTCTTTAAAAAAAATGTGTTTTTTAATTAATCCCACTTATCTCCTAAACCAGTGGAAATATTGAAATGGTTTTTGCTCTAAAATAAATCTTACGTAAATATCCAAAAAAGTAATTTCCTGATTTTTCGCAATTCGTCTTTGAAAGCTGTTAAAAAAATAAAATGTGATTTCAAATAATCATCTGTACCGCTTTTACCCGTTGAGATATCGGAGATGATTTTTTGATAAGAATGAAGCTTATGTAAATATCTACAAATCAATTTCAGGTTTTTATGAAATTCGAAAATTATATGTGAAAAGCAGTAAAATGTTACAGTGCCCCAAAAAAGAGAATGATAACGGAGAAATAATTCAACAGTCATTTCTTTTTGCCAACCTAATCGTAAATAAAACCTCTTTGGACTGTAACCACTACATACAAAAGAATTATCACAGCATACCTTTAACATTCACTCGGGTATTGTATAAAGTTTGTGGTTTGGAAGGCGTGGGGTTACGGGTTCGTACCCCGTGCAAGACTTTGCGATGAGAATTACCATGACATGTTACGAGCATATTGCGTACACTCTTTACACTGAGCTAAGACAGTTATTTATAGTTCACTGCTATGAGTACGCTAGCTGTTAAATGCCTTCATCACATATTTTATTCAGAGTTACTGTTTACGTTACATAACTTCACGCGGGCAATCCCGCAGACGGCCTGCAAGTTATTTATAAAAAAAACAGAAGTTGAAGCAAATTATCTCAAGGTAAGAAATAATTGACTATTAAAATGGCAATGTCTTTGACTAAAGATATTCAAAACATTGAAAAACCTAGGGAATTTCAAATATTGCTTTTGGGAAATTCCAAATAATGGTTGTCTTAGTCACATAATTTAAATGAAATAGATTTGAGCAAAGAAGAAGTCAATGAAAAAGATACAGAGGAAGTTACAATAGAATGGCATAGAAAAGATCCGAAAGATCAGAAAATAATTATTTTGTCCATAGACAAAAAGTGTGTAATGCACGTAATGAGTTGTGAAACCAGTTACGAAATGTTTTCAAAATTAAACTCAATATTTGAAGGCAACATGTCGTTTCAAATAAGTGATATTTTAACAAAGTTTCACAGTACAGAATATAGTGAAGGTTGTGACATTGCTACTCACATTAGTGAACTTCAAAATTTAGCAAATCAGCTTAATATTTTTAGTAAAAAACTTGATGACGATGACTTGATTTCAAAAATTCTTGCAACTTTACCTAAATATCTAGGTAATTTTGTTACTTCATGGGAGTCAACTCCATCAGATCATAAAACCTTAACAAACCTGAAGTCAAGGTTAATTTCTGAAGAGCACAGAGTTCATAACAGATGTGAAGAGAGTCCGTCTATTGCCTTTAAAAGTGAATTCAAACATAACAATTTTCTCCGAGCTAAATCAAGTCAGCTCCTCGAATGTTTTGTATGTAAATCGACCAGTCACGCTGCAAAAGACTGTAAAAACAAAAGGCAGTACACGCCATGTAAATTTTGCAAAAAGACTAACCATCCTGAAAGTAATGGTTTTTTTCTTCGACGAAACAGAAATAATTACAAGCAAAATAAATGACATGTTACGTTCGTAACGCAGAAAAGTTCAAAGAATTTCTTAAATAAAAATGTTACTGAGTGGGTTGTTGATTCAGGATGCACAACTCACATGAGTAATAATGATACAGTTTTGAAAAATAAGAAAGGCATTTGCAGAAATATAGGCTTAGCAAAAGACACTATAATAAAGGCCAAAAGGGATGGAAAAATTGTAGCCAAAGAATGTTCTTTACAAAATGTTCTTTTTGTTCCTGATTTAAGTCAAAACTTGCTTAGTGTCAGTTCTATAACTGACAATGGAGGTGAAGTTATATTTGCTGACAATAAAGACGATAGTATACAAATACGGCGTGAATATCGTTAATGGATTAAAAACAGAAGGGGGTTTGTACAAGGTACATTTGAGCAAATGAAGATGCCCTTATCTGACATAGGAGAATGGGTAGTATTGGTGTAAATAATATGAAAAAACAAAACGAATTATATTCTGACAACAAACTGAAAGAAAATGACTTTGTGTATTTAGACAGAAACTGTGAAATATGTGTAAAATCAAAACAGACGAGAACACTATTCAACAATGATCGTAATAGAACTACGAGACCACATGAGATTATCCACACAGATGTTTGCAATGTTGAAACCAAAAGATGGGACAACAAAAATATTTCTTAACTTACCTAGATAACTTTACACATTTTCTGATGGTTTTTCTGATTGAAAACAAATTTGAAGTCCCAAGTAATATTGAATCTGCAGAAGCCAAATGGGGAAACCAGAGTGTCAAAAATTAGATGTGAAAACGGAGGAGAATATACAAGCAATGAATTTAAATGTTGGTGTGCAAAGAAAGGCATTGTTTTAGATTTTTATATTGCAAGAACTCCATAGCTTAATGGACGGGCAGAAAGAATGAACAGAACACTCACAGAAAAGACAAGAGGTTTATTATATGATTCTGGCCTTTCTGTAGAATACTGGGGTGAAGCCTTACAGCAGAACACTTAACTAACAGAAGTTCATCAGTAACTGTTGAAAATACTCCAGGCCAAATATGGTATACTGAGAAGTCCGATCTTTCAAACATAAGATTATTTGGCTCCACAGCATACACCAAGAAACTTGAAAATTAGGAAAACATGAAAAAATATGTGATAAACTGATAATGGTCGGATACTCGCCAAATGGATATCGACTATGGGATTCAAATAAAAGAAGAATAATTATATCTAGAGATGTCACATTTTTTTAAAAGATTCAAAAGCAACAAAACTTAAATACACAGCAAGTTTTTCATGATGCAGAAGAGCAGAGTAAAAACGAAAATTTAAATGAAAAACAAGAAATAATAAAAAAGGTTCAAGACGAAAATATTCAAGACAAAGAAGTTGGAGAAAATCAAGAAAATCTTCAACTTAAAAAAGTCCAGAAACCTAGAAAATCTATTGAAAAAAGAACTTGAGATTCACAGATTTTTTTAAGAAAGTGTGGTTTCCAACAAATTGTTTCTGACAAGGGTATATTTCAAAATACGATTCAACCATAATATTAGCAATACACGTAGATGACTGTTTTATCATAGGCAATGATGAAATAAAAATTAAATTTTTAATCAAGAGTCTACAAGAAGAATTTGAGATGACTTCATATGGAAATCCCAGTAAATTTCTTGGCTTGGAAATCGAAAAAACAGGGAATTGCTTATAAATTCATCAGAAGGAATACGTCACATCTATTCTTGAGAAGTACATGTCTAATACAAACCCAGTATGAACACCAATAATATCATATGATGGAAAACAGAAGACTCATAACATCAAAATATCCATATCGCTGTACTTTTCGTGTAAAACTAGATCAAACATAGCTTATGTTGTGAGCTATTCAAGCCAATATGTAGAAACACCTCGCTCTGAAGATATAATGAATGTTAAAAGAATTTTCAAATATTTAGTAAGAGACCCAACTTCGGGAATAAACTTTGAAGCTACCGAAGATCTTTCTTTTTGCGGATCTTTGCTTTTTGCGACGCAGATTTTGCAGGAGAGACAGAAACAAGAAGTACAAGTGGATATGTCATAATATTCTGTGGAGGACCAATTTGTTGAAGTTCCAGAAAACAACCTATTGTAATTGATCAATAAAAAAAGCAATGCCTTTCTTAATGTAGACAACCAGAGTGCTATTCACATCATGAAAAATGGGATCATTAATAAGGGCCTGTATTATGACCTCCAGTTACGCCTTTAGTTAAATGTTAATTCTCGGTCAGAGTAAAAAAGTGTATCATGACTCGTAGATAATGCTAACTAGAACTCTTAGCTACTAGTCAAGTTAACTGCCGCTTGATGTGATAGCTACACACTTATCCATTAGTTAAGCTTCGGAAATGGCGACCCTGTCTTGTTTTCGTCATGATTGTTTAGCAGTTTTGAGGTTATTGTTTTCATATTGTGAAATAGATATAGATCAAGACATGTTTGAGAGTGATACAGATGTTGAATACATAGAAAATATATTGGTTAATATGCGTAGTTGATTTGTGAATTTTGTGTACATTTCGTTTTGTATGTACGGTAGTTAAGCCTATTGTTTAATAGCTTACTATACATGTGGTTTTTGTCGTTCAGGGAATCATAGGTCAAATCGCCAGTTATAAATAATTCAGTACTTATGTTATGCCGCAAATGTGCATGGCAATCGTAGAATTATGCATGGTCACAGATTGCACATACTAGGCGATTTGCAAGTTCAATGTTCACTAAAGTAGGTTAGGTGTGATATGTGTATACAACAAACAAATTATGTCAGATAAGAAACAGTGCATTAAAAGTCTCACTTAAGACTTTAAACTAAATGTTTAACCGTTCCATCTTACGAAAATACAGATAATCCTAACAAATTCACTCCTAAATGTAATGTGGAGTCAAAACGAGTTGGCAGAAGATGTGTTATTAATAAATACCCTCTCCAAGCAAGGAAATTAGTGGAAATATTTATTTCACAATTTTCTATATATACTGAAACAGATATTTTTTCGCTATTTATTAAAGTCAACACTAGAATAAAATATATTTAGCACATACACATAACAGTGGTAAAAGTAAACATTGCATGTGACATCAATACTAGTCAGCCTTCCAATATAACATAATACAATAGTCCTAGAAAATGGTGCTTTTTATTGCCAACTCCCGAAATACCAAACCAGAACCTTTGTATAGTTTTCTCAGAGATAACTTAACTATGGAAACTTTCATAATACAGACGGACTGATTTAACTATTAGTGAGCTTAACTAGAAGATAAATATTCCACACATTTAACTAGAGGTCGTAATACAGGCCCTAAACGATTGAAGCACATTGACGTCCGCTACCATTTTGTCAACGAAATAATTTCCGAAGGACCTGTAACTGTTAAATATTGTTCATCAGAAAATCAAGTTGCTGACAGTTAACAAAAGCTTTGACCATTACAAAATTTGAAAAATTTTTTAAATTTCTTGTATCCTAAAAATTAAAGAAAATAGTATGCCATTGTAAAAATTACAGGGGAGTGTTGAAAGTAATTTTTATACTCAATATATTTCTCTATGTTGCAGTTGTGGATAGTCTGTTTACTGTTTAAAAAAAAGGAAGAGAATAAACATTGTGTGGAGCTAATTGTGTGTAGCTAATTTCAAAAATTAAAATGTACTTCTGTTTAAAAACTTATATAGTGAATTTGTATTTTGAAACCAACACACATCATCCAGAGTTCCACACTGCCAACAATTTCAACAAAAGCCCCGTGATCCGATAGCAGATATTCCAAAATTCCTCCATTAGATAGTATACATTCCCTGATTCAATATTATATGTAAAAGTCAACAAAATTGTCAGTAAAAACTTCAGGAACATCTGTACTGCATAAAGTAACTGTTGGAGAACCTTTGGTAAGGTTTTATTATTGTAATTCTGAATTAAAAACAGCACCTCATGTAAGAAAACTTTATATAAATCTAAATTTTTTATTTCTTTAAATAAACAAAGATATGAAAGTAAAACAATTGTTTTTAAACGTATCTCTTTTTCGATAACAATAAACGTATCTCTTTTTTGATAGCAATAAATGTAGGCCTATCATTTTTGGATTCTAATAAATGTACATTTATTGGATCATAATATAGTTGATACACAATTTACAAACATTTTTTCACTATTGAATCAAGGGAAACATAGTTCCGTTCTTATTCACTGATTTTATATCCATACCCTTTAAATATTTCTAAAACTATGTTTTTTTAGCAACCTATTTTGGAGCCATCAAACTGGCCAAAAATACAAAACAAATGCATTTTACTCAAAAAAAGCTAAAGAAGTGAACTTTCTTGCTTCACCCCTGCTAGAAATGGTGATTCTTATCTGGAACAGCAAAGTAAATAAAAAAATTAATGAATAAAAAGAAAATGCCAGGGCCACCAACTGCTGCAAGTGAAAGCATGAAGTCCATATATAATTATGAACCACAGAAGCAATTGATATAGTCATGGATTATTTTCTCTACCATTTCTTAAGTCGTGCTATCGAAACCCGGGTTGCTACTCTATTCCAGACATTCTCCCTTACAGGTAATGATTATGGCTAATGCTGTATCATCAAGCAACTAGACTTATTAGAGCAATGCTGGCTGTATTTTACTGTAATCGGTTTTAACATGTAAAATACTAATACATGATTTAATTAAAAAACAACATTAAATTAATGAGCTGTTAAGTTACTAAACTTCACAGGTATAATTGCAGGTAGGCCTAATTTTGGGTTTTCATTTGTTTAGATACAGAAGTCTATTTTAACTCTTACAGAATGCTGCATGATTTATGGCAAAAGTTTACTGTAATCATTCGTTTTTACAGTTTAATAAATGCACGCTATCCAATTAAAACACACTTTGCACACTTTTTCACTTTGAAAATACCTACTATGTTTCTGTGAGAGAATTATAAATCTAGAAATGTGTGATTTTTTTATATTTCCTGACTTATATAACAGGCTATTTAAACAATTCTTATTTGTAATTTTGTAACAGTTGTATGCATATATAAATTTTGACGATTGTGTAAAAAATACTAACACTTTTAGGCTTGAGAGGTTACACAGTATATATTTTCATGTTTTGAAAATTTGATGTCCATATACTGTATTTTGTGAATGTTAAATACAGACTGTCAAGACAGCAATTATTCGAACTGAAATCTACTGTCATAAACTTAATACCAAAACTACAAGTTATAGCACAACCTAAAAACATATTTACAAAACTATCACTGTCAAGTTATACACACACATGCCCTTGTAATTGTAGGGGAAAAAAACCCCTTCACTATGGCTTGTTTCTCTTCACACCCTAAAACAACAGTTTTCTAGCCAATATTATTCAATAACTTCAACAAAGACCATCAATGGACGGCTTGTCCAGTGACGTCAGAACAGATTGCATGCTGGGAGAATCAGCTGTTTTTGCACATTTAATTGCTCGTTTGCCATAAGGCTCAATGCATTAAGTATCATGTTTGTTACATGATTAATACTGAACCGTGTAACGTGTTGTAGTAGGCATGAGTACACTAACAAAAGTTCTTTGAAGGGATACATAGTTTCATAATGTCCCGTGATTATAAATAAACGTATTAGAAAGTCCGTCACTTGACTTTCATGCTCGCTGTACTTTATATCTGTCTGTTTTATTATGTATTTATTAATTTAAACATGTGTGCACAGTTTTTTGGCGAATTATTATATTTCAGAAACAGTGTATATTGCAAATCACTTACTATCGCAAGGTAATTTGTAGGCCTAGGCCTACAATTTTTAGTCTAGCACGGGAATAGCCTTACCAGTATGTAAGTTTTAATTTTTTAACAAATTCGAGGATTTTAAAGAAACTGTAGGCCCGTTTGTGAAATTAATAGTTGTATTGTTAGAATCACATATTTGTAGTGTGTCATATGAAATACGACACAACTTAAATAATATGCGTATTAAATTGTTTTTATTTGAGTTTCCTAAATTCAGGCAAATTATTATTTTTGCATTGTTATTAACTTGTTTAATTTATATTGCAGGTACTGTTATTGAGTAATTTAAATTAATTAATGATATTTCAGAAAGTTCACATTCATTTACTGCTATTCTTTCTTGTTACATTGGTTCAAGCCAACCCTAGTCTTGCAAGAGTGTTTTTTCTTAGCAGGACAGTAGCTGCTGAGCTTTACATTCCTCTGTCAATTGTTCTGCCATACCTCCGTCTTCATGCCACGTGCTGCTGCCATTGCAGTGTGTGATTTCTGTACTTCACCGCGTGAATTCGATTAAGTTTAGCGATTCTGATCACATGATTGTCAAACGCTACTGTGCTTCAATGCGCACTTTGCCGAATTTGATACTGTTGCTAACCATTTTCGACGCTTTTTGTTCAACGTTCCTACAGCTGCTTCTGTTGCATTTCTTAACACTTTGCCATCAACCACCACGCTGTCAAGATGAGTGTGTTGGGTGTTCCTGCCTTTTTGCCAGATCTTAGCACTTGAGTTGCCATTTTTTACTTTTTATTATGTAATGTAGCTAACTAACATTTTGATGTAGTAAAACACTGTACTGCTACATACTTCTTAAAATCTTTATTGTGGTTGTGTAATTTCGTCAAGAGATTATCTTTGCCCTCGTCTGGTGAGTAATTTTACTACGAGAAGTTTTATGTTCTATTTCAACTACATCTTAACTTTCTTTTAGTAATTTCTGTGTAGAGAGGGTTCTCGACCCGGCTGATTCTCGTCCGAGCCTATCCACGTCTTGGCCATTTCTCGTCTTGGCCTATCCACATGCTGGACTATTGACGAGCTGACCTGTAGTCTCTACTACAAACGTCCAGCCATTCTGGCCTATTTCGAGGCCTTTTCTTTGCATTTTTGCCTTCTTATATGAAGTCATCCCAGTGTGCTGTACACTCCTACTGTGGGACTTTTAAAAGATATGCAGCAACTAAATTTGTATATTGAATCTATAAATTAATGGATATCACAATTACCTATTTTTTAAATGTAATATTTGTACGCTTTTAACTATTAATTTGAATGAAATAACAATTTAAAATTTTATAAGACCTAACGGATGCATCCAATTTAACTATAATTTTGCCTTTATTAATTTATTATGTCATTTATTCAGACATACAGTATTTATTTAGCCTACAGATGAATGAGCATTTATTGTTTTGATCTTTTTGTATAAAATTAATGTGGTTTTCATTTAACTTCGCCTGCAAGATTTGGGCTTTAATGATTTCAGTACAATTGCAGTACTAATGGACTATTCATCAATGTTAATATTTATTGTGAATTATATTTGAAAAGAAAACAAAATATTTAATATTACAGTGAAAATTAAATAATCATTTTCAGCAACCACAAACTTCAGAGTTTTCATTTAATATGTTTTCCTCTGGTGTATGTCGTTTATTATGGCAAGAGAGACTATTTCAGTTATTTACATAATTATTTTTCTTTGCTTTGTTATTGTTTGTTTACAACAGCTTCCTCTGGTTTTTGTGTGTTTGTTAATGTGCCACCTTCTGTTTGTTTTCTTCTGTGTTTTTACTGGTGGGCATTTTGTGATGTTTATTTGCGAGGGACTGTTTATTATTTGCTACTTTAAAATAATTCATTAACCTACCATATGCATACGACGCAGTAGGAGTCAATGTACGCTTATAATTATAAGTTTCTGTCCCAAGTTATTACTGCAAGTCAATGGGCATGCAGGCCTACCAAGTGCTTTATGTTACCACTTGTGAGTGAATAAGAAATAACATTCCAAAGTCACTTACAAACATATTTTAATAAAGACATTGTTAGATTACACACTGTCGTTGTTTCGTGCTTAATTTTTATTTTATTAATTTTTTTTTGCCTTCTTGTTGAGATAACTACGAGACGAATTTGAGGTTTTACCATGCAGAACTAACCTAAGACAATAGGGGGGAAAATAATTTTTTTAAATGAATGTTTATGTACTGGTCGTACGTTCGTACGGGTACATACATTTTTACTAGCCTAAAATAAAATTTGGTTTCCTTGATAAAGATAGGCCTATGCTTTTTGTTAATTTCTTGGAAATGTATGCTATTAACATATATCCATGCGAATTTCTCCAGAACGTTTAAGAAGTGTTACAGTTCAATGAAACTAGTGCTAACAATCATCAAATTATACAGTTGGAGTTTTTTATATACTGTTAACCCTGCTCCCATATGCATATAGGCCTAACACAATTGATTTAGCTTCATCGTTGTTTATTATTCAATATAATCTATTACGTACATATTTTAAAAACATCTGCAGTTGCAGTATACTAAAAAACAGTAATTTTTCAACTCAAGAGTGTATTAAAAGTTTTAATTAAAGAATAGAAAATCGTCAACCCATATAATCATGTACGTTTTCCAGCGTAGTTTGTACAAAATCAGCTGTTACTTCCCATGATTCAGTGCGCAAATGCTACCGACCAACCAGTCTATTTGCAAGCCATTTTAGCAGTAAAATGCAAGATAAATGTTAAAGATGTAAGAAATGCTTGAGAGGAAAGAAAGAAAAAAAAAGCTGACCATATAAAATTTTTCTGCCTTTAAATAGATAAAAATTTAACCTGGCAAAATCACACTACATGATGTACCTATTGAAGAAGTTCCATGTGTTATGTCATTCATGCATTTAAGAAGACTTACTCCTACAAGTAGTGAAGACTATACTTCTCCAATGTACCATATTTACTTGCATAATGTCCACAGTAATTTTACAATTAAAAAAAAAAATGGGGTGCAGACACTGAGGGGTTTTCAGAAAAAAAAATTTTTGTGTAAAAATTTTTAAAGTACACATTTATCCATATTTACTTGTCTATAGCAAGCATTTTTTCCAAAAACAAAGACACATATTTCTGGGGTGTGCGAAAATATGAATAATACCAGGTTGACTCAATCCATTCACGTGCGAACTTACTAATTGCTGTAAATACATTGTAAATGTACACATTATCCGTATTAACTCACGACTTTTCTTCAGAAACAGAGAAAAAGGTTTATGGTGTGTGCTAGAAACACAATAAAATACAAGTGAATCACATCAAACTGTTAATTTGCGGCACTTGTTGAAAAAGACAGGCGCGGATATTATGAAAAATTTTTTTTTCACTTGTTTAAGGTTTCAAAAAGAAAATACGGGTGCTGACATTACGCATGGATGGACATTAAGCGAGTAAATATAGTAAAATCAATCCTGGAGCATGGAATAATTTTCTGCAGTAATTCAGCAAATTGGGTCTAAGGTTTTAGAATTCAGAAAAAAAATATTGAAAATAATAAAAACAAAAAGTAAACTGTCATACAGAATTTTCTTTGTTAAAAAATTTAACATTTAACCTTCCTCTGCTTACACATACTGTATATCTGTTGGACAAATCACTAAATTAAAAATAAACCATAATATCCACAACTACAATACTAGGCTATAGAACAGAATAATTTACATACCTCATAAAACAACTAAATTTGCAGCAAGTCCCTGTCACAAAAGGTGTAGAAACAATAGAAATTTTAACAAACAAATCCAAGTACTACCTATTAAAAAACTTATTTTACACTGTGAATTAATATCTCAATACTTAAACTAGAAAATAACTTCCAAGCTGATCACTGTTTGCAAACTTTGATAGAAATTATTTCTTGCGTATGATAGGCCTAAGTAAAGTTTACATGTTTTTGTAATGTGTATATGTGTGCATATGTCTATTATGTATATGTTATTTTTGCTTTGCAATTACATGTCTATGAATGCATATGAAAGTATACATACGGCTTGGGTCATGTTCGTGTAACATAGCAAAAAAATGAAGCATAGTGGCTATAAACGTAGTGTGCGAGTTTCCGTAACTACCATACCCTTTGCTTACCTTATTATTTACAACATGGTACTATGGTTAAAAGTAAACTATACATCCTATACATGAGATACTGAAAGTAAAATATACATCCTATATATGAGATACTGAAGACATTAATTACATTTATGTCATTAAGACACGAGTGATAATTGTGTGATTTTAAGATGGCAAAAAGGAAATTCGTACAATTTTAACCGCTACCACAAAATAATACCTAATAGGTACCATGAGACTTCCATATAAACTTCGAAAGATCAACAAAAGTTAGCAGATCTGCTATGATGCTTTGAATAGTGACAATTTAATTTTACTGGCAGAAAGTCTGCAGTAAAGTTCAATGTAGAAAAATACATGTGTGTATATGTGTCAGTGTGTGTGCGCACATGTTTGTGTGTGTATGTGAGTGTGTGTGCACATCAGTGTATGTGTGAGCGAATGTGTGTGTCTGCGCATGAGTGTGTGTATTTGTATGAGTGAATTTTACTTACATCTTATTGAAACAATTTATGGTGTGTGTGTGTGACCATATGTATGTGTGTGCACGTGCGTGTGTGTGTGTATATATATATATATATATATAGTATACAGTATAGATATGACTATCTGAAAAGGCCATTTTTGCTGTGTTAGAGGACTTTACAACAGTGATTCTAATGTGCATGGTGTCTTAAAATGACATTCCATACTCACACAAAGTGTTTTTTTTTCATACACTAACACACTGAACCCTTTTTTTTTTTACAAAAAAAATACTTTGGAGCACTCTGTAACATTTTTGAAGTGCATGGCAGGCGGCACCCTTAACTTTAAACTTACAAACCTAAATAAATAGATACAATTTCATTCATGTGGGTATCATCGAAGTTTTGGCTAGCAACAAGATAAAATTTAAAAAATACCTTGGACTTTTGCTTCATGGCGCAGAACAGAATAGGTGGGGGTTTCTGAACCATTGGATGTTTTGTGCACAAGTCAACAACTTCTGCAGCTTGTGTTTGTATGTGAGGGAAAATATACTTCATATAATCTGCGTTCATCACCGCCTCGTCTGAAACAATTGCAGTACACGTCTGTGAAACATACATGATAAAAAGATGATACCTTTCTCATAACTTTAAAAACAAAAAAGGAAATTGGAACAAAAATTTACAAACTTCCACACACACAATATTAATCGACGTTACAAAAAACCAAAAGATTTTCAAAGAATATAAACTAAACTTACTTAAAAATACAGATGTGTTAGCATGAAGTGCTACACAAGCAAAATACAAGGTTACAAGTCATTTAATGTGGAAACACTGTCAAGAAGCCTAATAGAAAATTAACCCAAGTTGACACATTTTTAACACCATAACAATTATCAACACCCAGTAACCTACTAAGAAATTTCTAGGTGGCAATAGTTTTTTGATCACGTAAAAAACTATAAATGGTAATTCACTATGAATTGGAAAAAAAAAAAAAAAAAAATATTTTACACAGACAAGGCAATGTTTTTATCTAGAATGTTTAGAAATGGTAGCATCTATAATCAATTTCTGAATACATTTAAATTAGCTATACTGTATTGCATTGAATTATATTTGCTAAAGATTTAATAGAAATTGACAAAAAATAAAATGTACAATCACAAGCTGAAGCCTACTTATAAAGACAGCATTGCAAAATGTTTGTAAGCTGAATACATTATTCATTCACAATAAGAACATTAATGTCAATCCGCCACACTAAGCCACAAATATTAGTTTCCATGGCCAAATATGGCTAATAGTAAGGGTTCCGCCTGCCTGCTGCTATATTGGCATGGTCGGGCCTGAGAAAATGCAGGTACTAAGACTGATTCTTGCCTCAACACTTGTCTTTCCCCCATGCTGCCTTCCCATGGGCAAATTGCATAAACATGACAAAGCTGTGACCTTACAATTTAACGGGTAGATAATAGAGATAAATATGTGATGCATGCCAAAAGGAATTTTACAAAAATCCTTCAGGCATACAAAACCAGCAGATTTTCACAATTTTAACTGAACGTAACAATAGTTGGATTCTGTCGTAACTTTTCACTTCAAATTTTTGTGTAGATATAAAAATGTTAACTGGAACTGGATCTATGTAGGATTACCAACATGGAAGAGAACAGGGTGGCATCTATCTGTGCCAGCTACGGTATCAGACAGACAAACAAGGGTCAGTCCATTTCAAATCACCCAGGCAATGTTGCTCAACATTTTTAAATTTCCTGGTTTTGTTATCGCGAGTTCCCTATAGGTAGACAGTCAGAAAACAGTGTTTGAAAAAATTTTATGAGCCATAGTTTTTTTGGCAGCCATTTTTTAAATGGCGTTTGGGCAAAGTTTTAAGAAAATCATGGTTAGCGAAAAGGTTAATTGCCAAGTTATTTGAAAAAATATCAGAATAATTAAAAAAAACCAGTGTGTTCAGCATGAAACGAACTTCAAGCATACATTTCTATAATTTTTCTATCATGCAAGAGAGTCAGCCAAAATCTATCTGTAACGACTCATAAAAATTTGATCAATCGTTATGTTTTAAGACCATAAATTCTTATTAAGGAAGATAGAATCACTAATAATACGTAATTTCTGTGTTGAGTACTTACATAACTGCCTGCAGTATAAGTTTCAGTCATGAGAATGCACTCGTTTTGTTTCTAGAGCTTTTCAAAAATAGCCGAAAGCCTTTTGTCAATTTTCTCAGGTCAATATCTAAAAAGAGACTTAATGAAAACAGGTGAAAATTTTACAGAATGTTCTTTATACACATAGGAATAGCTTACAAAAAATTATGGCTGAGACTCAACTACCTTGAGAGAAATACAGCTATGAATTCCAGTAATAATGCTACCCTTCTACGTGCTCACACAGTACTAAGTTATCAACCAAGGGCTTGAAATTATTATAATTGACATCGGTCAAATAATGTTTAAATCATTACAAACAATAAATGATCCAATATATCAACTTTTAAATAACAATGGGAAATGATAACTATTAGGTAAGAGTTTTAATTCTTTAAGTTAACTTACAGATATATTTGTAATACTACACTTGCATACAGTATACATACAATTATGTTTATCTATCTGTTTAGATTTAAAACTTCACTTGTAACTACTTGCCAGATGCAATTTTCATTACAGAGCTAAACAAACACAATATTTCATTGCATAGTTTATCAGTTATGTTGTGTGTTCTTTCAGACACTGTTGCGAGTTCCAATGGAGTAACTTTTCGTACTATTTTCTTTGCAGGCACCCAAGCAGTATTATTTTTGGAAGGGTGAAAGAAATGCACCAAAACATCAATGTCATCTTCACTTTTGTCTTAAAATTTTCCAAGCCACCATTTCTCGTCATATATACAAACAACAAATTCATTATTTGTAAAAGATGGTACATTTGTAAAATGTATCGAAGTTTGATGATCGTCAAAGTTTGAACCTTTGGAAATAACAAAACATTTAATTTGAATTTCATTGGTGGGGACATATCTGTGACAGCTTCTTGTTTCTTTTACTGGTAAACAACATTCAAATCTCTTAGTCAGTTTTGTTTCCATTTGTTCAATTTCAGCTGAAGAAACAAATATATATGTAACTCTAGTAATATTCTCTCCACAGTATTTGAACATATCTTGTGGAGTCAAGACTGTAAGGTCTTTGAAGAGAAGCTGGTGTAACTCCTCGTTTTGTTGCTCCGCCTATCCCATCACACAAATTCTTTCCGTGATAAGGCAAAGAAATTCCACTCTGCTAGTAAACCAAAATCGTAAGTTAACTTAAAGAATTAGTACTCTTACCTATTGTTATCACTGCCCAAAGTTATTTAAAAGTTGAAATATTTTATGATTCATTGTTTTTAATGATTTAAACATTACTTGACCAATGTCAATTACAATAATTTCAAGCTTTGGGTTGCTAACTTGGCACTGCATGAGCGTGTAGAAGGGTAGCGATTTTAACAGGAATTCATAGCTGTATTTCTCTCAATGTAGTTGAGTCTCAGCCATACTTTTTTTGTAAGCTATTCCTATGTGTGTAAAGAACATTCTGTAAAATGTTCACTTGTTTTGATTCAGCCACTTTTTAGATATTGACCTGAGAAAATAGATGTTAAAAGGTTTTCGGCTATTTTTGAAAAGCTCTAGAAACAAAATGAGTGCATTCTCATGACTGAAACTTATTCTGCAGGCAGTTATCTAAGTACTCAACACAGAAATAACATATTATTAGTGAGTATCACCCTCAGGGTTGCCACAACAGTGTAACCCAAAAAGAGGACGCATATGTGCTCAAAGCATTCAAAAAGAGGACACTTAACAAAAAAACTCTGAGCACACCATAAAATTTTTTTTATGTAAACGTATAAATAAGTTACTTTATTATCTTGTAGTTGAGTAGAGTAAATTTAAAAAAAAGCAAACATAATTTCCAGAAATAAACTACAAGTATGTTAGCACTACAAAATAAAACACAGAATCAAATAGTATTCAACATAGGCTGACAATTGCACTTTCTGTACACATGAGACACAGAGATCATACAAAAAATACATCTCGGCTGTCTGTTCCTGAAAAAGAGGACATTTGGCCCATTTTTGTGAAACCCGGCCAGACGGTTTACGAGGCGTCGAAAAGAGGACATGTCTGGGTGAAAGAGGATGTCTGGTAACCCTAATCTTCCTTCATAAGAATTTATAATCTTAAAGAGTAACGACTGATATAATTTTTAGAAGTCTTTACAGAAAGATTTCGACTGACTCTCTTGCATGATAGAAAAATTGAAGAGTTTTATGCCTGAAGTTCATTTCATGCTGAACACACTGTTTTTTTTAATTATTCTGATATATTTTCAAATAGCTTGGCAATTAACCTTTTCGCTAACCATGATTTTCTTCAAACTTTGCCCACACGCCATTTAAAAATGGCTGAGAAAAAAAAATATGGTGCCTAAAAATTTTTTCAAACACTGTTTTGTGGCTGTCTACCTAAAAGGAACTCACAATAACAAAATCAGGACATTTAAAATGTTGAGCAACAAATTTGATTTATTTTGGGTGATTTGAAATGGATTGACCAACCTGTAATTCTGGCTAGCCTGAATAACTGAGAAAATGAGATCAGATGGAGGTAGAAAAGTTGCATAGTAAAGAAAGGGAGAAAATGGAAGATCTCTGAGAAAAACACCACATTGTTCAAAAACCCTCCGTTATTATTTTATTGAAATTGACATCAAGGTCATTTGAGGACGATACACACAAATTTATACAAGAATGGCTACTGGGGGAAAGCGGGGGAGAGGGGGTCCATGGACTTCACTACTTCATTAAAGAACCATCCCAGCATTTGCCTAAAGTGATTTTAATAAACTATGGAAAACTGAATTCAGAATTGCCCCAACTCGGGAATCTAGTCCGAATCCTCTGGAACATAAGTACAATGTTTCACCATTATGTCACTTCACCTGGTTCCTTAGTCACATAAAGTCCTGATTGCCAAAGCCTTCGGCAGAGACTAGCTTGTACAGCCATTTCAAACACATTAATAAGTTGTGGCTGACGTATAAATGTAAAATTACACGTAAATGCCTAGTTTTTAAAGCATAGCATTTTCAACAATTTACTATGTTTTGTAAAGCTAATACAGTTAAGGACGTTTGTTTTATACCAACTACAATTGCCTAGAGTGTTTAGCTAGAAAAGCAACGATATTGCAACACTGCGATGCACACAAAGAGTAACAGTGCAGGGTTTTGCATGTTTTGTACAAATATTGTATTGTATTTATGAATTATTTTTTGGTATTTGGGTGGGTTAGTTTCCAAGTGGTGTAAATCACAAAAAATCGAAAATGGACTTGCACCACTACAGAATTGCCTGCAGTCAGGTCTACATACTTACCAAATGGTGTGCATCCTAGTCAACTGCAGTTTTCCATTGCATTACATATTAAATAGAGTAATCCCTGAAGTTTAACACAGATACAATCTTTAAATTCTCTCTCCTGAAATATTTACATTTTGGACTTACACCACTTGGCAACTAACCCACCCATTTCCGCTTTCGATTATAATTTTTTTTTCATATATACATGCTGATGTTAAATTTAACGATATCTGTAGTAGTTATTCAACTCCAGGAACAAATTTAATTACAGTATGTCTCAAGAAACTTTTCCATATTTTGACATTTCTCTTCTGAGAAATGTACCAGGCAGTTCCATTGTTTGTAGTTTTAAACCTACCTGGCTTCCTGGAAAAGGACCGTCTACACAATTCTCTGAAGTGAACTGTCAAAATATGGAATTCTTACATGAGATAGACTATAATTATTTAGGTTTTTATGCATGTGGGTACGTGTTGTGTTGCTTTGGGAACTTGAGGAAGAAGCAGACTTTTTTTTATAGGCAGGTGTGCACACGGATGTTGATTTATCCAGTTATAGCCGGTTGGCCGGGTCGCAACAAGCCGAGGTCCTTGTTTGCAAGTTTTGCGCAACAAGGTTTGCAGGACGCTCAATAACGAAGAGGCGTGTGTTTCATTTAGTCTCTAGAGGGCGGTGTATTTATTGGGTAGCCAATAGGAGCATGGCAGTGAAAGTCAGGCGAAAGGGACGCCCAGGTGAAGTCGCTGTTAGTGGAAGTGACAAACTTAAGGCTCCTTTTTGCGTGGACAGCTATAGCTACTTATCCTGCTGCAGAGTTAGTGCAACTAGCAGCTTTGTCATTCGAACACTTGATGACTGAAGTTCCAATCTGCTGTACAAAGAGGTTTTTCAATTAAAGTAAATATTATCAGTTATGAATAATACTTGCGAGCAAAGCCACAGGGGACTGCTAGTGTAGGTATATTGAGTTTGATTAAAAATCTGAAAAATAGTTCTTTTAGAACATTTAGATGACACAGGGATAGGAGTAACCCCTCTGGCTTAATTAAAAATAAGACAATTTGTAGACTAAAACCTTAAAAAAGTATACTTTGTAGACCAACAGATATCTATAAAAAAAATACTTCTAAAATCAACCCTCGGTCATCAAAAAAGAAGATGTAAAGAATTTGCATTTTTAATATGCCCCTACCAATGTGCCGGTCAAGGCCAGAAGTAATGCACATATAATATTTAAAAAAATATATGTTGCCACACAATTTGATGAACACTAAAAACATTTTATTCTACATCAGAATAAAAATATGTGGAGTTTAAGACACAATAATTATTAATTTTCATATCATAACTATATTTGGATGGGGATTAGCTTCCCCCCCCCCCTAAAACACAATTATTAATTTTTATTTCATAAGCACTGAGAACATGAACGACACAACAACAAAAATTCATATCATTTAAAGCAAGATTTCAAATACTTAAAACAAAAGAAAATGGATAACTTGAGCAAAATTTGCACTTGCCCTGAAATATACCATTTGTTGTAATGGCACTGAATTAACCGCCGCAAATGACTTCCTACTTGTCCAATCATATAAAGCTGACTTCGTTTCATTTAAAAACAGAGAGAGAGTAGACTGATTTTAAAAAAATGGAGACTAAGACTTTTAAAAAAATTAATATATTTTTATTTAGAAAAGAGACTCACTCTGATGCAAAAACATAAAAAGTTTAATCACTGTATTCAGTACTACACATTAGCCATCTCATGCGATCAAAATATGCCCTGTTAGCCTCTATTTTGAAAATATAAATGTGATACGAACAAAAAAATACACGTACGAAGTATGATGAAATTCTGAGAAACGGTTCTGCAGATATTTTATGTCGAAAAAATGTTTGAATACTGGCAATCTGAAAATATGAACATGGAATGAACAAAAGGCATGTGAATCAAGCTTGATTAAATCCTTAACTGCTTCATTCGACTGTAGTTGTATATTCAAAACAATGCTAAACTGCAACATGCAATTTTAGTCGAACACAGGATTAAATAACTACTGTAAACACTAGGTACATGGTTTTCTCGCTTGAAACTAACCCAAAATAAACTACCTACAAAAACAGATTTTTAAAATTTTTTCATACTAACTTAGCACAGTTGAATTGTTTTATCCTGCAGTGAAAAGAGTTAAATTCACAAAATAATATCTCTTCATGTCATATTTAGCAAAAAAAATTTAAAACTTGCCACCATTTTTAAAATATGAACACAACATAAACAAAATACACATGTTAAGTCAAGTTACTAAGTACTAAAAATGTGTACCTAGTTTGATAAAATTCAGTCCATATGTCAAAGGAATGTTCAATAAAAAAAATTTGGTGTTAGGCCTATTATTTACAGCAAGGGGAAAAAAGGTTTGAAGATATTCTGAAATTTTAAATGTGAAACAAATTACAATATACTAGAAAATGAATATGTACAGTCACATATTCATTTTTACGTATTTCACCATATACAAATAAATAATTCCAAAGACAATTTCATGTAACCATAGCAAGTAAATATGTAACTTCAAATTTTTAAGTTGGGAGCAGCAGGCATTTATTAATGACTACTCAGGCCTAAATACACCATGAAACTAAAAGTGTAGGAAATTCAAATGAGCTTATTTAAGAACCATACCACTTTGCCTGGAAACGAAACAGAACATTTTGAGAAAAAAATCCCTTTTGGTGCCAATATTTGAATTTTAACACTCATTCTTTCTCAGACTTCACCAGCAGTTACTGCATAAATCTTCAAAAAGCTTCTGTAAGTTCTGCATTAAAGAAAATTTAACAAATATGAAATAATATTTCTCCAGATTGTGCCAAACTAACAAAAATACTTTGTAGCAGAAAACTTAATTCCATTTCACATTATTTCTGGAAAATTTTTTGTAACCAAATATCTTTCTCACTTTTTTTATATAGTTTGTTTTTTATATAGTTTGTCATACATTTGTATGTACGCACATATTATTCATCACATGTCAGTACAGAATCCTTAGTGTTTAGGCCTAAATGAAAAAACCCACTAAACTAAATTTGTTGTGATATGACAAAAGGAATTAATTGCATAAATCAGGACATGTGTATCAATAACCTGGAATTATATATCAACAAAATGAGCAATTTACTGTGTTCATATCTATTAAAAAAACTGCAACTAGTGTGTGTTAAAAACTCAAACAACTGTGGCAGGTCAGCCTGGTAAAAATCTTTCTTAGCTTTACCAGGGTGTCTACCAGATGGTAAAAGTAAAATTTAGTAACTTTTTCTCGAAGAAATGTTCAAACAGAATTAATTAATAATTTTTTTAACAAGCGCAACACTGCAGACAATTTTCATTATGTTTCCTTTCCTCCAACTGCCGTTTGTGCGAAGCATAACCAATTTTAAAATGTGTGATTAATATATACCTGAAGATGCCTATGATACTAATATACAAACTAATTATTTATTTTATTTGCACAGTGCATGATAAATACTAGTAGTGTAAACATGCACGTTTTACAAATGATTCGACAAGAATCAAACCCCCCTAAAATAATTTTTGTGGCATATACCAAACTATACTTCAAATTAGTGACTATTGTGGGGCTTTCGTGACCTGTTTCACAAATTGTGACTTTTTCAGGACTTTAGTGACCTGGTAGACACCCTGTTTACTACTGATCTCCAAGTGTTATGTTTCACAGGAAACACGCACACAATTCACAAGGCGACAACCCATAGGTCAAGAATTCTCTCTTAGTAATCTGTTTCACAATATTAAACATGTTTGTAAGTTATAATCACGACCTTATGTCTAGAATGTGTCTGTGTGTGAATAGAGACCTAAGCCTTATTACTTTCCAGTAATTCTGTATTATATATGCGGCCTAACGGAAAGTGCAAGGTGACGCAAGCGCTCCTAAAGACTGTCTACAACTGCCGGATATGCCATGCACTCTTTCCAGTTCATGTACAGCTACAATTGGATATAGACGTATACTGTCTCTAGAATGTAGTACTTTTTAACTTAATCCCAAAACATTTTATTTTGCAGCTCACTGGCACACTTTCTTGCAACGTGTTCACATTAGTGGGGATGAAATTTTAAATTTAAAATATAGTGGCCAGCAAACAAATTTTAGATCACGTATATGCATGTGTTTGTCTCGCCTTTGACCTGCCACAATTCACACGTGTAGTTTCTGTTTATCTTGCAAAGTTTAAAAGCTTGATAATCACGTAACTTGGTCACGTCTTGCAACCTACATTGTGTCAATCCACAATGTGTACATAAGGGTAACACTTGTGTAACTAGTGTATCTGCTCATACGTAATAAGTCGACACGGAACAAGTGGTTGTACATTCCATCAAAAGTGTGCTGGTGTCTAACTTGCCTTTAATCGGGGAAAAAGGACAAGTATTTGCAGTCAATGACGTACTGCAAGGTCAAACAAACTCACTAACATACTTCGTGCTCCTGCCCTCAGCCACGGAATCATTGTGGTGATGCCTAATACTTCCACCTACCTATCTACTTACCTAAAATCCTTTTCACCTCATGACTGATGGCAACTTATGGTGCCAAGACATGTTCAACGAGTTGAAATTCAACAAGAAATTGTATGTTCACAAAAAATTGTTAATCCTTTCAACACATTGGCAGCAAAAAGCATGCTGGGTCACACATTTCTGGCATTTATTTTAGGACTTTTATGAGCATTCAGATTGACCAGCATGGATGAGGACATCCGAATTCGTAAACATTCAATGTGGTAAGTACCTTTTTTCAATCAGAATGTGTGTAAACCGTAGTCAAATTAATTGGAATGGTGAGAATATAAATACTGATCCTGAATTAAAACTTAGGCTACTGCATACATTAAAAATTCAATCCAACATCAAAATCACAGTTTCCAATTAATCACCAGGTATAACCTTATAGTCCTAAGTGATGGTAAGTCAGTCCGCTGCAAAGTACCCCAAATGCACCTGTAACTTCGCTCTTGTAATCACTGGCACCAACTCCCAAAGCACACCTACTTCTCTTGAATCACCAGGTCAACAGGGCTCTTAAATCGCCAGTCAATGCTCTCCTAGACAAATCATCTCCAGGGTTGTTCTCCACAGCTCACCACCTCTCTGTAGCACGCCAACCACTGTCGTCACTTCTGCAGCTGATACAACCCAAGTGTTTATCTTCTCTATGGCCATGTGCCTGGCAGAATTGGTATTCCAAGGAAGGGGCGACTGACATTGTATCGTATTTGACATTTTGAGTAGTCCAGTTCTGTCAGGTCAATATTTTGTATAGTGTTCTTTACGCCTGTGCTTTGTGAATGTTTTTGTGTGTGTGGTGTCAGTGGTGGTACCTGTACAGACCACGATGACATGTTAGGTAATAGAGATTTGAACATGCCAGACCATATGGCAAGGTAATGTAATATAATGTGAGGTGTAACATTAGGCCTTTCAGGCAATGGTAATTGCAATATGTTCCCAGTACATTAAATTGGACCAGACATTGGTTGTTACATTGAATTCAATGAATTATGGACACATGAAACAGTGTTAACATCTATGACTTTGACACAAGGTAATTTAAGGACCAAATTTTGGCAGTACCTTCGATTGGTACAAATTTGGGGACATTTGGTGTTAATTTCACTTGTTTTTTTTTTAGTTTTTTATTTACCATAGTGGAGTTGATCAATTCGTATTATAAGAGGGAAATGTATTTCACACTTTTATGCACAGCAAGTTTAGGTGTTTGGATGTGTTAATAATCATTTACTAATTGTCTTTGCTGAACAACCTTAACAATTACATACTTGTATTTTTTGTATACCTTATTGTAAAAGCCTGTTTATCACCAAATTGGTACCAAAAAGGACATTTTTGTTGGAAAGAGGGTCACCATGACACTGAATGGCTTAACTTGGATAAGGAAACATATATGAGAAGCTATAGTGAGACAAATAATTGCTTTACTGCATCACTTTGTTAATGATGTGTGATTTGCTTGCTGTGTATGAAGTAAATGTTTGCAAAGAACTCCAACATCATGGACTGTTTCATTCTAAATCTACATTGCTCCCTAAAGTCATTAAGTGTTGGCCAGGTCCAATGAGATGTTTATTTTCATGCTTATGTGATGTCATGCCACACGACACAGATGCTCCGCAACCTTGTGATGTAGAATCGTTGCTCAATGTACAATGGGCTGGCAGCCACAAACATTGGTGAAGAGACTTTATTGTTTGCACTTGGACTATCCATGGCTCTGTGTATACATCACCGTTGTAATGGAATTGCGGGATATATTTCTTTTGTATATTTTTCATTATATGCTTTATAATATATTTATTACTATTTAGGCACTAATCATAATTTAGAATTTTAACTCACCTGAACAGTAACGTTTTAATTCAATAATTTTAATTTCATTTTATTTAAGCTATCTCACTCGATTTTATATTTTTTATTGAGTTCTATGCATTGTGAGTACACATGTTCTGGGAACTGTATTCCCTATGTACCGAGGGCATTGTCACCTCCTTGGACTGCACATCCAATTGTCTCCCGTACGAAGAAGATGGACAGGGTACGTCTTCCCCAAGAAGATTTGGTCCAGGGAAAAAATGTACAACCATCCTATAGATAGTTTGCTTTGGGAGAGGCGAAAGTGTAGAAATTGCAAGTGTTAAAAGTTTTGCCTGTTTAACTAGAGACAGTTTTCTTCCTCTAAATCAGTTTAGTTTTTGAGTGAACTTGAATTTGCCAATGATCGTGAGACATCACTTATTTTATGAACTATGCACGTAAATTTGACCTTATTAAATATTTAATCAGTTTACAAGCCCTATAATGGTGAAATTAATATTTGTAGTTGTTAGCACATGTGTTTTTTAAAAAAGTAATTTTTGGAGGGAAAATCATTTTCACAAACTTTGTTACAAACATTAATTGAACTAAACATTCCCCAGTGGTATCTGATGCAGAGATTTCTTATACTGTACCATAAAAACTGAGCTCTAGCATGGTGAAACTAACTTTAAATATATTTCTTGAAGTTTCAAATTCTAGATTATGGTAACCAAATTAAATATTTGTTCTGGAAAGAGTCATATTACTGTAAGGAGATAGCAGATTGATAGTGTTCATTAGTGTTGATGATTGGGATTTAATTTTTTATATTCAGTCAGTATTCTTCGATTTAACAAATTTCTAAAGAATTTTGATTAAATCCACATAATTCTTGTATGCTTGTTTTTTTTTATCACTTTTCTTACACATGTATTCCCTACTGTGCATCACAGGGGTTAGGTATTCTCACACTTAGAATATCTCTAAAAGGATTTGATAATATCAGGTTCCACACTGCAGCCCACGCAAGCTCTAACGAGCATTTATCAGATTTATATAAATATTCTCCAACACACTACCTTTAATCACCCAATATTTTTTTCTCATCAAACCGTATAATATGGTTAATACACATTTTCTGCTCGAGTGAAAATGTGGCCATAGTACATAATTTTTGATATTTTTTTCCTCATATTAACAAATTTTAGTTGTTACGGCTACAGAGGAGCTGAACTTTTTTTCTGTGTTCTGAAATAAACAAATATCATTATATCATTGCCCCTCAATAGCATTTAATTGGCTTAATTTGTGCAGTTCACTGACATACTGTTTCCAACCGACAAAACTGTGTACAGTTAGCATAACAGAAAACAACTATGCACTCATAATAAAACCAATACTGCGTTAAAATTTTGTACTTGTTATTGACATACAAACTTAAAAATTACATAAATACTTGATATATATATACATACTTAATATACAAATGCAGCATATTTCAAAATTCAATTGCAATTATCAAGCCATGACTAACCATCGTATTCAAATATTCTGGTACTAGTGTAACGAAAATTTTTTACACTATGCAGGAGAAAATGTCAACAAAATGAATGATAAAACTTACTACAAAGTCCTCTTGAACTATTTCGTACTGTTTTCTTTTTTTTTAGAAAAATTACATTTGGTCAATTATCAAACAATCTGTTGATAATTCATATCACATATTTATATAGTATTATAAAAAAGTGAAATTTTTATTTGTGCTTTATAAACAGCACCACAATTTGTTTAATAATGCAGGTGTGTGTACACATATATATAATATAAATATCCATGTTTCAAAAACCATGTAATACAATTTCACTGATTTTTTTTTCCAATGTCACATAACCTAATTCGCAAGCCTATTGACCATGTAAACATTAACGATGCGAGGACGGAAGGAAATAGATCAAGGAATTTTGGTACAGACGAACGAACACGGAAAACGGATAAACAGAAAAACCATACACAGTAGCGACAATATTGAAGTGTTATGTTACCTTGAGAAAAAAATATTTGTTTGTGATATTTTTGACATATTTATACAGTGATAATTGTTACTGAACTAAACTTTTGGTACTTTCACAAACAAGTATGAGAGTATCGCAAATCCCTAAAATACTGACAAATGTACCAAGAAACTTGTACGTTTAACAGTACGTAAGTCATTAAGTAACTCGTGAATCAACTGTCGGCTAACCACTATAGTAACAAAGCTATAGCATGGTAAACTGTGTTGATAATGTCAAAATTATATATTTGTTAGTAAAATTTTCTTATTAAGTGATAG
The DNA here is from genome assembly GCA_003012365.1 of Medauroidea extradentata. Classification (NCBI taxonomy): domain Eukaryota; kingdom Metazoa; phylum Arthropoda; class Insecta; order Phasmatodea; family Phasmatidae; genus Medauroidea; species Medauroidea extradentata. The sequence continues at coordinate 5,903 of PNEQ01099404.1, read as the reverse complement.
ACTGGTAAATTATATGTGCACGACAAATAAAGATCTATTTCTTGTACGAGATCACAGTGCCCGGCGGTCCTCTGCCAAACAACATTATTTGTTTATGACTAGCATTTTTTATTCTAAAATTCAGGTACGAGTAAATGGAGACAGAATACACAAAAAAAAAATGAGAAAAGAAATTAATTCAGGAAAAAAAAACTGACTAAGAGAATACTCTGGAAAAAAAAAAGTCCACTCCTAACAACTTTGGCGTAAGGACTGAATGGCATTTCTTTCCCATATCTCATGGGAAGGTGCTGCCTAATGGAATACGTGGATCTGCAAAGAGGATGGTCCCCAAGGCCAGCTTTGCAGCAACCAGTTATAGGTCATTCGGGGAAAAAGTGAGCACTAAAAATTTCACCTTGAAAACATATCACTAGCCGTTACAGCATATAATTCAACATTACATGTAGTCCCCTTACTTACTGCTTGTATGGTTGACAGTGAAATTACGCAATACAGTTTGTGTTTTCCTATTTAAATACAATACAGAAACAAAATCAACAAAAAAATTTATGTGATTGTACTTTATAAAATTAATAAAGTTTTTTAAATTAAAACTGTAGGCCTAATGGTTCATACTGACTGCACAATTTATCTTACACTTGCAAACACGAAGTGATGTGTCAAGATACAAATTGGCTGGAAATAGAACTTTAGCAGGGCTTTTTCGAGTGCTCACCTTATCCTAAATCACCTATAACAAACAGACCATTGCACCTATGGATGTTTTAAGGAATAGATTTAGGTCTAGGTTTTATGGTGGGCAGAAGGCTCGCTCCTTAAACAGTAGCTACAACTAGATCCTGAGTCAAAGAAGAGTGGCTCTCCACCGGAAAAATTTGGTTTTTACGGAGCAAAATAGTACTATTAAGGAGTTTCCCAAGCAAAAAATTTAATACACCACTTTAAAAATCTGCAATATTTTAATTAAGGAAAAACTATACATAAAATGTCACAGGAAAGGCCCTCCCTTACACCCTGATTTACCCTCCGATGTTTTCATCTGTTGTACAAATCATATTGAACAAGTCACATTTTTCTTTACTTCCAAGAATGATATTAATAATGTCAGAGACATTCTAGAGGAAAGATTCCAGATGTCCGCCAGTACCTTACACAATATCATTCCACAGCTTCAGTTCTGTCAGTATTTGTGCTATGAAAATCAAGCTATACGTCATTTACGATAAAGTGAGCTTTACATAAAGTTTCATTGTGGCTATTTTGCAGCCATCTTTACTATTTTTAGTATTAAAACTTTCACGTAGCTAAAAACCAATGTAAATGTTTCATCACTCTCACAGATCTGTTGGCCCATTAAAACATATTTTTAACCAATTACAAGTTCTGCTGAGTGTTCAGTTTATAATGAACAGCCTAAAACATTATTTTCTCAACAAGCTGAACTTATAGCTCATTGAAGTCAGTGAAACTGAGAAAGTTTCTTAAGGGTGTGGTCTACCGTAATTTTCATCACCATTTTTTATTTTTTATTTGTACCAGATATTTTTTTTTTTTTTTTCATATTTTAGACACAACATGCGACTAAATAAAATTTGGCTCTTGTGAAATTTTTTTATCTCTCATAGTTTTCGCGTAATGGCTTAATGTTTCCGTTTTGGTTTTAAGGACTACACTAAAACTAACTGATATACCAAACTCAAAAAAATCACAGTGGATAAAGACATTGCAGGCTACAATGTCATGCTCATAAAAGTAAAGAATAAAAATTATTTGTATTTTAAAAAAATTTAAACTGAAAATAAAAATTTTAAAAATTCAATACTTTTTTAAAACACAAATCATTTCTATTCTTTAATTTTGTGAGCATGACATTGTAGCTTACAATGTCTTTATCCACTATAAAAAAATTTCATAAGAGCCAAATTTAGTCACATGTGTCTAAAATAAGGAAATGCATATATATATATCTGGTACAAATAAAAACTTTAAAAAAATAGTAATGAAAAGTGCGGTAGACTGCACCCTTAATAGCTGATGGTTAGGGGAAGTAGGAAAAACAAATTTGACATCGGAGAAGAGTATAAAATCACTTTTTTCATCCTAAAGAGGCTGGAATGTAATTCAAAAAATAGATAAGACAACACTTGGATACAATTTTAAGGCATACTGTTTGTTACCCAAGTTGAATAATATCAATTTTACAGTTTGTAATATATCTCATAAATATAACCTTATTGGAAGCTCTTGTGTCAATGTGGAAATTAAGAATGTAAATGAAAAAATCAAAAGAATATGTGGCCGGTAGGCCTATGATTTTGTTAACATTTTAGATGTACATAGTTTACCAAGGGTCTGTTTACAAAATCGTGGCCAGCACACAAATAAGACTGGTAAAATGAGGGTGGCCAGTGAAATAATGCCTTTAGTAAAACCTTGTATGGATTCTAACCAACAACTTACCTTGATCTACCCTCTGCAGCTTGAGTTCAAAACTAGGTTTGTTCCTGGCTTAGGTATATGAGATAACCTATCATAGTAAGAAGCTCCTAATAAATTGTAAAGCTCGGTACACACCATAATTAATTTTCTACTCACTTATTTCTGAAGTTCATAAACATTGATAGTGATTTTATACCAGGATTATATAGCATAGCTTCTATGTTGCGTGCATAACTATCCCAGTGCTATTTGCACAGAATTTGATGCAGAATTCTATACTGAATTACGGATATAGTGTAACAAGCTTTAGAGCATATACATAAAAATGATTCTAATTGATTAGTCTTTTGTAATAATGATAGTGGAACTGACAGTACTGTTAACCACCTAATCTATAATGTTCCTTTCGTCTTCTTTCTTCGTCATGCTCGACTAAGGAGCATGACTGAAATTTAGCTACAGATGTCATATCCTTTTTCTTCTTCTCCCAAAATCTCTTCATCTTCTCACAGTGGCTTTTCTTGTGATCTTCTGACCAGGTTTTTTTGACGTTAGTATTTGGGTGGTCTGTAAAGTGGTGACTGTCAACTAGTTTTCTGAACTATGGTCTGTCTAGTATATTGTCATCTGTGACGCCTATTTCCAGATCTTTTCCTTTATTTATATCAATTGAAATTGTAAAAAAGATGCAGATAGTAAAATATGTAAAAATACCAGGCCTACCAAACATTATTTAAAAGTAAAAGGTGCAAAATCTGTTAACATACTTCATTTGAACAAACGTAGCGTAAAACATAAAAAACTAATCTTACAGCATATACTGTGTAAAAATGAAATAAGACTTGTTTTGCCCAACAGAACATTGCTTAAAATCTTTCAATGTAAATTTAAAAATTACTATTTAGCTTCTGAATTTTGTCATTCATAAATTGAGGGGGAGTATATATTCATGTCAATTACTAATATTAATAGTATAAAAATCAATACTGACTCAATTATAAAAGGAAAGGTTTTGTAAGCTAGTTCCATTAGCATGTACCTAAGCTGAATCTATGTCTACTTACATATATATCTCCGATTAAGTTAATGAGTACATAAAAAAGTTTTTTTATAAATCTCAAAAAAATTTTAAAAAGGATTATGAAATTATACAAATACTTGATATTTTGTGGCGACTTCAATATTGATTTCTGATCATATAATAAACACATTCATGAAATTGACTTAATTTAACACATAGGCCTACAATAAAAAAAACCTAGATTCGAATAATAGAAAATAGTAAAAAAAACTAAAGATAATTTTGTTACAAACTTAAATTTAAATTAACTTAGAGCCACAAATCTTGAAACTCCAATATCTGATCATCAAGTCCAGATAATATGGACCAATCCATTTTAAGCATAGGAAATATTCTTTGCCAATATCAAAGAAAAAGAGTTTTTAATGAAGAGAACATTAATAATTTTGTGGCTTTGATAAGAATGGAAAACTGGGTGCACAAAACAGATGCAAAAGCAACTTGGAATTATTTTTCCAACCTTTTCCTTTCTCTTCAATAAGTGTTTCCCAACCGCTATAATCAGGTATATAACAAATTTTAAAGGAATATGGATAACAAAGGGCTTACGAATATCCTACAATAGCTTAATAAACATGCCTAGAAAATGTAAATTAAATCCTAGTTAAACCCAAAAAACTTATTTCAAGAAATATCAAAATTTCTTTTTTGAGTTTCTGTGTATACTAAAACTATTTGGAACATGTTGAATGGAGAAATACAAACTACAAAAGACATTAATATTTCCATATTGAAGTTAATGGAAAATTTTATAATGATACTCTGCAAATTGCTAACCTCTTTAATACCTTTTTTCTTGTCAAAATATTCTTAAAAATTCTAGTAAAACTCACACTGGCAAATTGGAATACAATTGGGAAATAAGTAAATCCATATTTCTTGCACCAATTGAAAACAGAGATATAGTAAAAGTAACTGACAAGCTAAAAGCTAAAAAATCTACAGAATTAGATGAAATCCCAATGACTGTGATTACAAAAAGTGTACATCAAATAAAAACTCCACTTACTTACATATTTAATATGCTTATTCAAGGCACTTTTCCAGGCAGATTAAAATACACAAAAAAGGTAAAAACAAATTAGACCAACTATCATGTTTTGGAAAAATACTTGAAAAAATAATTTCTGAAAAATTATAGTCTTGTAACCGCCCCTTTTTAGGGCGTTACACGGGATTTCGAGCACTGCGCTGGACAGGTGCAGACACCTGAGTATGTCGTCTCTAGGCCCGTGATGGTAGAGGGCCTGAATGTGGGTATGTCGGGTGTCACAAGTAACAAGATCATTATACGTTACGGTGCGCGTCTCACCCATTTATTGACATGTTAATGTCCCACACTATACAGCAAGGGTGACTTGGCTGTGGGTCACTCACGCGTGCTCGCAAACAGCCCAAGCATAGGTCTCTAGCCTACAAGCGGCTCTAGTACTCGTGCTCTCATACTGCGCGCCTACGTCTTTCTACGCGGACGTCTTACCACACTTGCCATGCTAGTGCTAAAGGCACGTCTGACTGCGCTGACTGCTAACTAGCAACTGACTTAACAGCACGTCTTACATCGCAGGCGTCTGACTGAACACACTAACAACACGTCAGGCCTCGCGGACCGCTAACTACGAACTGCCTCGCGCTCTCGGCACTGTGAGGGCGGGTGGCGAGCACGCGGCTGACGCCTGAGTTGTCGCCTGATGACAACTAGCCAATGGCGTGCGGCGCGCTACTGGGTGTATCGAACTAAACTACACAAAGGGTGTCCACAAGTACTTACAGTCCCTTACAGTCTTTTCTATTAAAAAATAACATCACTTCTCCATCAAAATTAGTAGAAAAATCTACTGACCAAGTTATTTGCTTCCAACAATTAAAACTTTAATTAATGGTATTTTTGCAGACCTTACTAAGGCTTTCAATTGCATGGATCATGAGCATTTACATGCAAGTTTGAAAAATACAGAATAAGGGGAAATGTGAATAACTTATTTAGATCATATTTAAGAAATAGAATACAAATAACTTCAACTTCTCACTATAATCCTAGTAATAAGCAAGTTAATTACTTATCAGAACCCCAGCATATTATGGTGGGGGTGCCATAGAGTTCCATACTAAGACCTTAGCTATTTATAACATTTATTAATGCCTTTCCCAAAAAAAAAAATAGATCTTGGAAGTACAGTAATGTTTGCAGACAATACAAATGTTCTAGTAAAAGGCTAAAATAACACTGATCTAAATAATAAAACTTTGCAAACAATGGTTTGAAAATAAAAAGTTAGTGTTAAATATTGATAAATCTGTTATTATGAACTAGTATACTAAAAAAAAAAAAAAAAAAAAAAAAAAAAAAAAAAAAAAAAAAAAAAAAAAAAAAAAAAAA
>PNEQ01099403.1:0-35747 GCA_003012365.1 Medauroidea extradentata | reverse complement strand
CAATCGTGACACGTGTGAACAGTTTTCTGACAAATCACACATGTTCTGTGTTTAAACTGTACAGTTCTAATTGGGTCTGTTGAAGAGGGACACAGTGCTTCATATAAACTATAGCCAATGTCGATACAAAACCTCCATTGTTATACATAGCATGTTGGAGCCTAGCAAACCATCAACTTTTCCCGCGATACACCAGTGTGTCTACATATAGACTTCTGGTGAAATATATTTTGCGTCAACTTATTTCAATGCCTCAAGTGCACATCTGCAGCTGAGCTTTAAAATTGGACTGTGTGAATCGACTATGTGCCAATTGTTAGTTATGTAGTAGGTCTACAATATTTTTCGGCTTTGAAACAGTCTTACGTCAATCAGTCTAGTCCTGTATCCTGCTGTTATAAACGTTGACTTCATAGGACTGAAATACGTTTTGTAAAGCTGTTTCGATTTGCGAAAAACTTAATTGAATATTGTCGTACGGAAAACTAAAATTTGGCGTATAGTCGGTTGATGCATAACAGCGTCCATTTAATGGCAGCGTGTGTATGTGCAGAAGCGTCGCTCGTTTGAATATTCCAATAAGAAAGAAGTTACTGCTACACCACGGGTCCGTGGTTAGCGGCTACAAAAAAAAAACGCTCGTGCGTTAAAACACCCAATCACCAGAAACGAAGCAGAACTACGGATTTGCACGAAAGGCAACGAAACAGGTTGATGAAAGATTCGTGCCTGTCTCCGCTATTCTCCGTCACCACGAGACCACCAATCGCGCACGTCAGTGTTACCGCAATTACTATTTGAGAGGAGGAGGGGTTGGGGGGATGCGTGTTTGTCGTGACGAGGCATAATAAAAAGCTACCCCCATCATTCTGGATTCCTATGAGCTACCAACGACATTACTGCATTGGAAGGAGGGGTTGACTGTCAACAAGGGGAAGGAGGAGTGATTGAGGACTCTTCGCGCAAGAGATCAGGCAGGTCCATGGGAACAGCCGAGAGTGGTGGGTCCCTCCTAGTTGTGATGGGTGCCGTGTAGATGTCGCAGGGGTGGTCCACCAACTGCCAGGTTGGAATGGGCAGGGAGAAGGTGGGTTGGGGAACGACCAGTGGCCTCACCCTACAGAGAAGGTCCCAGCCGTTCATTGTTTCACCTGGACACGACTTCCTTCCCTTGCCTTCTTGCTCTCTCGCCGTCTCCGTGCTACCCCTTTAGAATATACGCCACACCCGGTTACTGACGAAGGCGCTCGTTCTTGTCGTCCTTTCACTGGCATTAAGAGGCTGTGTCAATTATCACACTGAATTTTTTTTTAAATTTCTTCCTTATTCAAAACATTGGAACGATTTATTAGAAAATTTTTCAATTGGGACTTAGCTAATTACCTTTCCTTTTATTAAGCACATTGTACTCGAAATTTAAAGATTAAGTGTAAATTAATCAATCTAATTTAAATATTAAGATAATAATTATCTCTCAACGAGTAATAAAGTCTAAATAACTCATAATACTAATTAAGTCTAATAATACGCGCCTAGTTGTACAGTATAGGCCTAATGTTTCTAGTAAGAGACATTGCCGGATATTCGTCACGCACTTTATCTTCGGCTAATATACGTTTATTCGAACCTTTCATGCAGAATCATTACAAGAGAATTCTTGAAAGTTAACCTATAAATGTTTTGTAATGATTCTGCATTACGAATTAATGAAATGATTCCATTATCATTTATATCAAGCTGTTTGCCACTGGGTGGCATCTGGTTAAAGCTAGCATTCAAAAAACGTTATAGGTGGTTCGCGATAAAGACAGCACTGTTTGAAGACGACCATATCTTAAGGTAAGGCAAGTGGGCTTTACGTCTCGTCGACACCGAGGTCATTAGAGACAGCACAAAATTTGGCAAAACGACAGTAGCTGGGACTCTGGGAGAGGAATAGGTCATGGCCTTTGTTAATGAACCGTCCCAGCATTCTCATGGAGCGGTTACGGGAAACCATGTAAAACCGGAATCAAGATAGGTGGAGCCGGGGACAGAACCCGGGTCCTCCGAAATGGGAGTATAACGTGTTGCCGTTGCGCCACCTCGCTCGGTCACCTTAGGTCTACCTGAAATAATGATGTAATTCTTTATTTATTACGACCTTAAACGTTAACTTTTGAGTACGGTATATTCTGCATTGGTACTTCTGTAGCTTTGTTCGTATTAAAAAATGATAGGAAACTATAAATAAACGAAAAATAAAATAAAGAAGGGCTTCAAACGTGCTTACTTTATCCGCAACCGCTTTACACGTATTCCAGCTTCTCTAATAATATTTAAAGCTGGTTTTTCTCGCAGACCTGTTTAAGCATGAACATCTTGGCGCAGAATTTAAAAAGAAAAATATATATAGGCACGTTAGACACACTTTTACCTTTAATAACATAAATTAAATCAAAGACGTCAGCGTTGAACAGAAAAAAATTCAGTGTATAACAATGTTGTAAGCTTTGATTTTACACATATGAAAATAAAAAATACATATGTTTTTGTATTTAAAAAAAATTGAAATTTTTAAATTTTCATTTCAAAATTCTGCATTTTATACTAAATACAAAAATATTATATATATATATTTTTTTTTTGTTTTTATACATCTCAAATCACAGCCTACAACAGTGTTATACACTGTGAATTTTTTCGGTTTGGTATGTCAGTTGGTTTTAGTGGCGTACGTAAAACCGTGAAATGCAAATTTGGATGTTTACGACTCATTACGCAAAAACTATGAGATATACACAAATTTACTAAGAGGAAGATTTGATCACAATTTTTCTCTAAAATAAGAAGAAAAAATATCTGGTACAAATACAAAAATGAAAAAGACATTGAAAACTTACGTGAATCGCGCCCTTAACTTAATGTAAGATCTTTGAAAGAACTGTGAAATGGGAGTGTATGATTGGATTTAGTTGCTTGGACATAGGCCTACTCCAGTGCAAGTTTTGCAATGTCCAAGCAACTAAATCCAGTCAACTTTATGTAACTTAAAATTCAGGAAAGCTCTGTGATTGGTCAGTATATACCCCTTACCGATACCAGCGCTCAAGCGGCAGAAATTTTTCCTGTGACAAACTTTTAACATTGATCTTTATAGAAGAATTAACCTTGCCATGGGCAAAATTTACAAAAAATATTCTGAAATAAAACTTACAACAGGAAAAACAGCTAGTCTTATATATTTCTGATTGGTACACGAAAAAACAGAGTAGAAAAAAAACGGTACAATTTCATATGGTGTTGAAACTTTCCTGTTTGTATGGAGTGCGTCGATGCACTAAAATGGCCTTATATAGTAACAGCAAAGTTGATGTTGTGGAGTAATTACAGACTCTTAAATTTAAGAGGGTAATCGAATGAAATACGTAATTTACGTGGTATTAAGACTGATTTCCCCTGATGATGCTGCCCTCAGTAACATATTTGTTTTAAAAAAACCTTCACTTGAAGTTAAGTGGCATTAAGGAATTTTGGCGGGAAAATGTTTCGCTGAAATATAAACGTATTTGGTGCCCCAACGTTGAGGTCAATGAGATGGTATATGTAGGCTGACGCTGTCGAAGATATTCAGTAGATAGTAGACGGCATAATCCATTTTCATCACTTTTGATAGACTTCATCAAATTACACTAATTTAATCTGTCTTGCAGTTTTTTGTGGAAGACTTGCACGTTTGCACAGCCTTTAAAAGTAATTTCAGCCCAGAACCTCTCGAACAATAGATCTGAGCTACAAACAACTGCGCCACGTAACGTAGAAAATGATTCATGAAAACTACTTTTAAAAATGAAATATTTATTTCCTGGGCTCATAGAGGTTCTACAACACCGCGTCTCGATAGAGCTGCAGAATGAAACTACTGTTTTGTTATTACTTGCTGGTAGTACTGGTTTTTCGGATAGTCTGCCTTGAAAGTTTACAAACTAAATTTTCTTCTTAATAATCAATTAATCTTAAACAATAAAAAGAACGTGCATTACACTTTCAAGTACTTACGCGAGCATTATTCTGACACATACAACAACTCAATATCTCTACTGGTTACGAGAAGTACCACCGGCTGACAAAAAAAAAAATTATGCCTTTTCACCCCTTTAGAAGTCGAATTTCGAAAATCTTAATTTCACGTCTTAAATATTTGCACATGAATCTAAATGAAGTGAAAATCACGACGATATCTAATTCAATCAAAGATAAATCGATCAGTCATTAAAAATCACATATCACTCCTGTACAGTACTGAGAATTCGAATTTTGAAAAATCTTAAAACATATTACGGCCATTTACGTAATCGTCATCGTGAAGCAAAAATGAACTAAATATCTGATGGGTACGATATGTAACGAAAATGTATCTAAAACACATACCAGATCTTTTCACCTCCTAAGAGACTGAAATTCCATAAACCATTGAATCACATTTTATACTACTTTACTGGTTTCTCTTGAACGTGACGCTGGATTCAAGATATCGACGATCAACTGAAAACACTTTTCATTACTTTTCGCCCCTTTTTCACCGATCTTAGGCGAGGAATTTCGAAAATCGTGAAATTACTCTCAGGTATTTGAGTAACCATCAATATTAAACAAAAATCACGTCGCTAAATAAAATATTAATGGGATCGATATATATCTATAGTGAATTGGAAACACATTTTACCCCCTTATTTTTAACCTCTTTGGGTCCGAATTAGGAAAATATATTTAAATGGTATTTTTAATATTTACATAAGCATTACTCGACAGCAAAGATCACATCGATACCTCGTTTGGTTTGACTGACATAGAGTAATAATCGAAAATATATTTCACGTATTCACACCCGCTTATATAAAATTTCGAAACGTCTTGGAGTCCTGACATAGTCATTTGTATACGTAACCAATTGAAGTAATAATCACGACGATAGCCAATTAGCCAATTTCCCCCCCCCTTTTTTTTAACTACTCAGGGGACAAATTTTAAAAAATCCTAAAATCCCTTTTTGGGTATTTACGTAAGCAACATTTAGAAGTGAAAATCAACTCTCTACCACGAAATATTTTACAGATATCGATAATTAATCGGAAACACTTTTAAGGTATTTTCACCCCCTTAAACGTTTCATTTCGAAGAATCCTGAAATTGGTTAGTATGCACTTTATGTGTGTCTCATCAAAGTAAAAATCACGATGATAGGCCGTCGGGTTCGAGCTCTATCGAGGTTTCTTCGGGAATACATTTTACTCCTTTCCACCCCCTAAGAGGTCGAATTTCGAAAGAAAAAAATCCCTCGCCTACGACCTGAGGAGAAACCACACAAAAAATTTAACGATTCTAGATCCAGTGGTTCGGGCTGCAGTTTGATGTAATGTCATGTCAATCGGTGTTCTCTTTCGTACATAGATATTTCAATACTTTTCGAACTTGCATGAACTTAATAACAGTAAAACCTTTTTTTTTTCTGCATTATGAGACAATACGTTCTACCATAGCTTACTGTTTAACGTTTGCAAGATATAAGACGGACTGCATCATTACTTTCTTTCAAATACTGTAGGTTATCCTCGACCCTACCTGCGCAGAGAAAAAAGGTTTGGTTGATTCAAACCGTGTAAGTATATGTTTGTATATGGCCAAACAAGTATGTATTTAACTCAACAAAAGTTTTGTTGGCTGAACAACATCTAAAACGCGTCAAGTATTGGCTTTGTTGTCCTAACGAAATGTATATTTAACTAGACTAAACCATACTTTTGGGATAACTATACCTACCAGGCAACAAAATATTTGGTTGGTTCAACTGTTACACACTTGTTTGGCCATGTACAAACATATATACGGTTGACTCAACCAAACCTTTTTCTCTGTGTGGCTTGAAATGTATTACCTTCATTGACGAAACTAATTACTCTGCATTTAAAGAGAACACGCACTTTAACGCATTTCCCTATAATTTAAAACCACAGCATGCATATTGAATTTTGGGACACTCAAAAAGGCTATTAAAACTACTTATTAGACTGCTGTATCTTAAAAAATACCAAACAAATTCAAAACGATAAAAAAAACTTTAAACAACAAATGCAGTTATGAGGATCATAGGTTAAGGCGACCGCCTGGCTGGCGCTCGAAATACGTGCAGTATGTTCGGAGTTATGTTTTTTTATAACAAAAAACGTGCGTCCATAATGATTATACATAATAAAGAAAAAGTCACTTCAGACTACCCGTGAAAATTACTTTTAAGACACCACGTATAGTGGAAGTATTGTTGTACAGCCCTCAAACGTGACTAAAATAGATTTTTTTGAGACGATTGTTTCTTATGATGTGTTCCGGACTCGTTAGACATTCAGGTCTACAACTACATTGGAGTTTTCTACAGTGACGGGGCCAATACAATTATAGGGTCACCGCTTTAAAGACGTTACGGCCGGAACACAGCACGCACATTTATGACTGGACGTAGAGGTGATATCACAATACATGTGTCGGCCTGCGTCGCTTGTAACGCCTCATAGATTTCCGCTTCACACACACACAAACACACCCTTCACCAAGTTGACGCCTTCAGATGAGTCATTTAGCTCGGGGAATTTTCAAATATACATTCGCACGTGTTCAATTTTCTCAGAAACTATACTTACTACATTTGAACGCAATTTTTCATGGAATTTACAAAATGTACAACACTTTTTGTGTGTTCCTGAGTTTTCATAGATCAACACATTATTTTTAAGAAGTATTAAATTCAGCGGTAATCGACGAATTTGTATTAATTTTGATTGCATTTCCTGAGAGAGAACTGGGAAAAATACAAAAGTAGCGTCCTATCTAGAAACGTCACATACAATTAGCTTCAATACTGTAATGTGACAGGGTCACTACTTTGAATTTTGTACAACCAGAACACAACGACCTCAATCGGGTCCAGGAATCGCGTGGGCAATAAGGTCGATTCTTGCTTGCTCTTGACTTGCTAGATCGCCTGTAAGCACAAGGTGTTCAGCAAGCATGTCTTCCCATCGAGGAGTAGCCTGGAGCGTCCATATATAAATGAGAACTGAGCAAGCGGCCAATGGACATACACTCTGAGCGACAGCTGAGCTTATTCTCGTCTAAGAAGGCACACTGAGGGGTGGAAGCCAAGCGGTAACATTCACCTGAGAGGGAGTATCTATGAGCGTAGAAGAGAAAAATTGATAAAAAAATACGAAAACAAGCTTTGCTTTCAGTCAGTTTTTTCACAAGAAAATAAGTTACCAATGGGTTTAAAGGGGAAAAAGTAACATAGGATTAGTCAAGGTTGGTATAAGTAAATTAGTTGTTCAACAGAAGAATATGTATTATAAATAAATTGAGTTATATTGTACTGTGTTTTTATAATAGTATTGATGTTCAAGTATCAAAACATCGACTTTAGCAAAAAATATACATTTGATTTTTCTTCAAGAAATGTAAATGTCTAAGGTATTCTTTGAGGAATTAGAATAAATAAAGCATATTGAAAAGGTTTTATTAACTAGGAAGGTTCTCCTATAGACAAAAATTAAGGGCGGTATAACCCAGTGACTTTTACGTAGAGGTGACCGTGCCTCAGACACTCCGGTCACCAACGCCCTTAGCGCTCCATCGATCGCGTGAGTCTCAAAGTAAAGCTATCTGCGGAGGCCTGTTGTGACGCCTGGCCAACGAGGAGCAATAAGCGTGGGTATACTCGACGACGCGCGCCGCCCAAAATGCCTACGTGTAGCTTGATCAAGTATTCGTGACGCCCGGCCCCGCCACTTAATAACGGCCATCTTTCATACTGTACCTTCCCCTCCCGGCGAATGCGACGTGCACATGGGTGGTGTACCCAGACGTGATGCGCCCATGCGACCAAGAGAGACTACTTCGCTCCCTTCGCCCGCTCTCAATGAAAACATCCACGTACGTCCGCCCGGACAATTCCAGCCGGAGGGGGTGGAGAGATTGGTGGCGGGGGGTTATTCAAAAATGTGCCTGGAATGTAGATGGCGCCGTGCCGCCCGGCGTCTCCCCCTCCCCCCTCCACAATACAATCTCGCTACAATACTTAGGGGTGGGCTCGGCATCAGAAGCCGTCCTAGAACGTGACCGTGTTGGGAGTCTGCGCTGAACAGGAGAAACATCCGTCGCATTTTCCTATGTATAGCCTATTTACCTACACTGTTAAAAAAATGTTTGTAATGTAAAAGGCAACTCGGAGAAAGATTCCAGTCATACAGGTCTTTTACGTTATCTTAATTATTATATAAACTTTATTTTAAGAACTTAGAGCTCATTACTGACTTACACACAAGTCCGACGAAAATAGTTTCGTATCATACTATTTTTTGCACGTTTATTCAAACATTGTGGCTTTAAAGTGCTTTAAGTGTTGCAACTTTCCCCAAGGTTACCGTATAATAAAAAACTTGTAAAATAATACCAAAGCATCATCAGTTAAATACAATAATAATGTCGCAATTGTTTAAAGTAATCATATTACAAATTCCTATTAGAAGGAATATATAATACATGTTTGCGAATAAAGTGTTCGATGCGAATAAAAGTCAACATTGACGTCCTACTTTATTTCCCAATTTTTTGTACTTTAACAAAAAAAGGTTACTTGGAAAGGATTGCTAAAATATTTTAGTTGCAAGAGTACATTTTTGTTAAATTTACAATGAACTGGTAATAAATATATTAATAGCATTTCATGTAAATCTTACAACAATTATTAGTAGTGTGTCAAAAAATTGAAGACTGTAAATATTTGTTTAAGTACAAATACATTTTTACTGGGCAGAGATGCAGTATACTGCTTGAAGTGACCGTGAAGGTTTTCTCAAAATGTTATAGTTCCAATGAATGCATATTTGGACCACTGGCAAAGTACATATTAGGTGGAATGATTTACCGCGGGAAAATATTACAGTTTCCGAGTTCCAATGTTGTATTTTCGATATTTCCTTTATTCGCGTGTTCTTATATGACTGGGCAAATAAGAACTGTGGAACGCTTGTTGGCGATTCGTCTATAAATATATTAACATAGTCAAATAACCAATATTTAGGCGGAGAGACCAGTTGGAGCAAAGTACGATGTAGTTGTTTACCTCAATTTCGAACGAATCCGGTTCAAAAGTAGCCTATAAAAGTGCTGAATTATGAAATGAAAATTAAATTTTTTTTAAAAAATACAAATATATATATATTTTTATTTTATATGTGTCAAATCACAGCCTACAACATTGTTATACACCATGAATTTTTTAGGTTTGGTATATGTAAGTTGGTTTTAGTGGCGTACGAAAAACAGTAAAATGCAAATTTTGATGTTTACGCCTCATTACGCAAAAACTATGAGAGATACAAACATTTCCTAAGAGGACAATTTAATCACAATTTATGTCTAAAATAAGAAAAAAAATCTGGTACAAATATAAAAATAATAAAAGACGTGGAAAAGTGAGGAGAATCGCGTCCTTAAGAAGGCTGTGGAAGAAGCTACTTGATGCCAAAAACAGAATGAGGTTTGCGACGCCAAGGAAGCAGAGTACGAGTAGAAACGAGTCAACTTAAGAAACTGCTGTTTACAGTTTAAAAGGGGGAGGGGAACTCACCCAAAATTTATACATTCGTACGAGATAGGGTTTGTTTGTGGACATACACGATGAACATTTTTTACTGTAAATAAAACTTTTTTATCTTTAATACTTTAATTATTGAGTTTGAAATAAATATTGCCGATTTTCTAAAATTTTTAAACATAGTTTTTTTTTAACTTATTTTATACAAGTCTTGACGTAGCCTGTAATAATGTTCTTCAGTGTGAAATATTTCATTTCGCTAAGTCAGGTGGTTTTCCTATCTAGTATAAAACTGTTTTAAGGTCATTATACAAAACTATTAGAGCTAAAAAATGCCATTGCACTAAAAAAAAATAAACAAAATGCATGTCTACATAACAAATCAAATCTCGTACAAATACAAAAATTACTAAAACAATAACATTTTTGTGTGACATTTCCTCCTTAAGGCAACCGCCTACCCCACGCTTCAAACACGTTGCAGTGTGTTCGTAAACAGGTTTCTTCTACGAAAATATTCCACGTGTGCCCATTGTGACAACGTACGAAATGAAAACAAACTTCAGACCAGGTCGGAACCTCATTGTTAAGACGCCAGACTAATTAAAAACACTGTTTCTAAGCCCTCCAACATGGCTAAAAACGGCCTTTTCAGACAGCCGTACTTCAAAACGTACTAACAGGATGTATGTGAAACTCATATTGCGACCTGCACTGAACTTATTTGCAGACTTTCCACCAATAAAATTATATGATCACCGCTTAGTATTCCATAGTAAAAACCGTTCGGCGGGAAGCTTGCACGCTATTTCAGAGCTTGGTTCGTTGAGGCGACGCGGCATTCGATGCGCGCTTCAAGGTCGACCTTACTGCCTCGTCGCTTTTGAGTTTCTCACGCGCGGGTAGGCGGCGCCCTTAAGAGGGCGTGATACAGAAAATAAGGCTGTAAACGTTTATATGAATTCTCAGTAATTTGGAAGCCAATGTTAAAAACAAATATATCTCAGTGAAAGTCATATCCCGCGTACGTTACTTGCAAATAAATGAAATGGTAGACATTTAAACTTTACAGAATTGCATGACGGGACTGCAGGTATTACAAACAACAGTAAAACTATTTTCAATAAATGCTTTCTGAAACGGATATCAAACAAGATGTAAATTAAAACAAGAACATTATTTTAACTGCCTTAAGTTGAAGGAAAAAGAAACATAAAAATGTTTGTAGACTGCGAACCAATCAATTTCATGTCTGTGTTTTCAGAAACTTTCCATGTACGGAAAAAAAAATTCACTTCACTCGTTTGCGCGGCCTTTGTCAATCGCCTGCGCCGCCCATAAAGAGCAAGGGGCGAACGATTATTGTTCGAAACGCAGTCAAGAACTCGGAACATGGGAATTGGCAAGAAAATAACTGGGGGTTCCTCACACTAGACGGCAGAGAGAGAGAGAGAGAGAGAGAGAGAGAGAGAGAGAGAGAGAGAGAGAGAGAGAGAGAGTGTGTGTGTGTGTTAAAAACTTCGCTCCGTAAAGCAGAAGACTGAATTTTGCTAGAGGGCTGCGAATATTTTATTTTCTTCGGGTAATTGTTTTCTCACGCCGAAAAGTCGTTCACCAGTCGTGAGAAGTACGCAGGTTTGTTTCCTAGGCTGATGAGTGAACTGGGGTGATTTAAGGCACCACTTCTGCCCCCCCCCCACCCCCCAATCTAAGTACACATCGCCAGAGGATGGGTAATCCCATTATACCAGCCGCGCGTCTAGAATTGCTATTGAACCCCGGCCAGCGAGACAGCCAGGTGTGTTATCTAGTAGGAGGTAAATTAAACAGACGACCAATCCTTAGGGTTTTCTGCATGGCTTGACACGGCCATGGGGTTGAGCGGGATGGTTGAAGAAGGGGGTTGGAAGAAGGGCCCATAATTGGGTGGTAAAACTGTGAGCCTGCGTGGGTGATAGGATGAGGTTCCGTGGCGTAAGGGTATGCAACCCTGGAATGCGCTGCCAAGCCTGCTTCACATGGAATCGGGAAGACGGCCGCGCTTACAGACGCCCCTGCAACTGCAAAGGGGGTTTGCGAAAGTTAACGATACACCTGTTTCTCGGTGAAGCAACGATTTGTTTCAACATTCAGGGGCAGTTTATTAGTACCCAGTAACAATAAAAACATTTTTGATTCTTACCCTGTTGGTGCAGCCGACGCGGTGGGGCAATAGTGCACAACCATCTTTATTTTGCAGTATTTTCCACGCTACAAGGATTCCTGAAGGCTTATCCACGTTATTTAAATTTCATGCTCTGAATGTTAGGTTGCCAAACATTTTTACATTATTGGAGAATATGGGATTAATTTATTATCTAGCAATGCAAAAATGTGTATCAGACTAACATTTATAGCATTAAATGCTGTAAATTAAAGCTGGCCGTGCACCACTGACCTTAAGAGTTAAGAAATTACACTTTAAATACCCTCTTTAAGTAAGTCCTAACTTCTTTTTGCCGCGGGAGTCATTATGAGAAGTGCAGAAATTTAAAATTTGGATTTAAAAATTCAAATTTTTACATAAAGTACATTGTAGCCTACTGCATTGTTATTCATTGAGAGTTATTTCAGTTCGGTTATTCAGTTACTTTCCTTTAAATAACAAAAATTTACACAAATTTGTATTTTGACATGCAATTACGAAAAACCATGAACGCCAAAAAATTTCATTGCAGTAAAAATTTACACAATGTATGTCTACAATACCAACCATATATCTTACGAATAAAAAAATATTAAAACAATAAACAATTACCTATGAACCGCCCTAACATCCTGTCACTGATCACGAAGCACAGCTGCAGTATTAAAAGTAATTAGTGCAAAAACCTTTTCGGTGCAAATACATGGTTCTTAACATGTATGCGGTTAAAGATAACAATTCTTTTTTCTTTGAGTGGAGTCAGAAGTGTACGAACAACGCGAACGTGGGGCGATATTGTGAGATATCAAAAGAGTATGAATGTAATAGATGAGACTACCATGCTATTGGCTGGTTTGAACGGTGCGCGCACCATTCTGCGCATGCGCATGTCGCGGAGTAATACCGATTTTGTTATTTGTTATGGTCGTCTCTCTAACCCAGCAATACCTTTGAATTAGAACATAGCTTCCATTAACGTTTTAATCTAATATAAACTAACGTAAACTAATCTCAAGTAACTGTCATCGGTGTTGGGGAAAGAAGGAGAAACAAAAATCTGCTCAGAACGGATACGCGGAGACGAATTAACAAAATATGAACAGCCTATAGGGAGAGATACACTGTTAGAAAAGTCCACAGCCGATTTAGACGCGGGCGATAATACGTATGACGCGCGCCCTAGTGAAGCGCGCTTCGGCCGGGCCGGGGCCTGTAAAAACCCTCCGTGCGAGAGTGTGACGGATGACGGTGTTGTTAACTTGTAGCAACACAACAAACACGCTCAAACATTTCGGGGGGGTTTATAGGGTGTTAAAACACCAGACACGAACGACGCGCGGGTTAATAGCGTGGTCCATAATTTACTCCGCGGAGATGCTCTGGGGG
Organism: Medauroidea extradentata; assembly: GCA_003012365.1. NCBI lineage: Eukaryota > Metazoa > Arthropoda > Insecta > Phasmatodea > Phasmatidae > Medauroidea > Medauroidea extradentata. Next base: position 22,551 of record PNEQ01099403.1, on the reverse strand, counting down.
CAGACGCCCGGCCGGCCATCTTCCGCGGGCGTGTCGGCTCGGGTCATGGTGGTTGGTAGCCTTGCATCGCCCCGCTCCTTGACCGGGCTTACCGCCGTGTCAAGTGCCCAGAAGCCCCTTTTACCACAAGTTAAGGTGGCTTCACAACTGTCAACTTAACACTAAACATTGAACATATGTCGTAAGCGCAAGAACTAACCTCATGTTTTCTCACCTACCGATTCACAAATGCAAAAAAGTGCTCGTGTGCATAGATATGCTAACATAATACGTGTCAATGTATCATTTCTTGTGCGTACGCATAGGGCAACAACCAGAGAAAAGGGTTTTGTGAGTGTCCGCCACGGTTTAAACTAAAAAATATAAATATAATAAAAACAATAATAAAACAAAACTAAATTAAGAAATTTTAATGTTATAAACTATGTTCCTCTTTTACACTGAACAGTTTAGTGGGGCTTTGTTTCTATATTTCCTATTATCTCCAAATACGATTCCCCTTCAGATATATTTCAATAGCATTTGGTTGTCTTCTACACAGCAACGAATACTTTAGATTCGTCGAAAAAATTCCATTGGCTAGACAATAAAGTAAGAATCCTATCTTGAATTAATTTTGCACAAGGCGTCTTGGTCGTTCACAGATTTTACAGTTATGTTGTACGTCTAGTGCTTATTATTATATATATTTTTTAGTATTGAACGGACCGAACTAGGTGTTGTAACGTTAATACGAGTGCATTCGGAAGAAACGAGGGTCAATTCCCAGCTCCGACCATTCTGAATTAGGTTTTCACGTTTTCCTGAATTCTTTCAATAAATTCTTTAAGGGGATGAAGGAGTTTACCTATGATTTTAATTGTTTAAATTTTTTTATTTGTACGGGATACAAATATTTTTGCAGATATGCAATGTGACAATATTTTACCGCAATGAAAATGTTTTTAACAGTCATAGTTTTTGCATAAATGCATGTTAAAGCCGAAATTCGTGTTAAACAGTTTTAGGCTAGATTGGAAAACCAATGACATATCGAAATGAAAAAAAAAAAAAATACCACTCTGAAAAATAGTGTCACGGGTTACACAAGATACATATAAAAACACATTAATTATTTTTGTATTAAACAAAGTACTGAATATTAAATAAAATAAATGTAAATTTTCTGAATGTTCTTAAAAATTCAATGAGGTTTTATACATACCTTAGCATATCTCTCGGTACTATTATTTGTTGTGAATAATTTCACTTCGGTAAGTCTTTTAGTTTTTGTTTTTAGCATAAAAAACCTTTTAACGCAAGTTTAGACGCTGGCGTGCCATTATACAAAAATTATGGACGGTAAAAAATTTTCATTAGATTGAATAATATTCACAGCAAACCATATCTTGTACAAATATAAAAATTATGAGAACAATCAAAATGCTCAGTGAACTCCTCCCCCCTCCTTTTTAACAAAGGTTACGCCAATTTTCCTCCCAGTTTCCGCCATTGCGTACTGCACATTAAAAAAACTTTGTAGCCCCTATAAATTAATTTTGTTATTATGGACCTCGGCAATTTGTACAGTGGGGAACCAGAATAATTTTTTTGCTGCCCTCAGCAAAGTTTTGCAGTGACTACAAACAAAAAAACGTAACCACAAAAAAATAATGTGAGTTTCATAACTAGAAAACACATGATCGCGACCACTAAACAATGTTTTATGTACAGTTATGTGTAAACCGTCTATTACGTCACTGTCGAAGAGATGTACAAAACGTTAAAGAAGGTATTTCTAATGGACGAGTTTGGCAATGGACAATTTTAACCCGCTAGTACCTCTGGATCGGCAAGGAAGCTGTCGTATGCAGGCTTTAAAGGAGAGAACGTCAGGTGCAAATTCGAACATTGCCGAAGGGCGAAGTTTTCTCCATAAGACCTACAATAAAGTTGAACCCTTACGAGCGAGTGTTAGTTACCATCTTGAATGTTTGTATTTTGTGTCATAACCACGGCCGTAGAAGAACAGGTCTGGACACTCGCCTGGAAACTTGACCCCCTTGTTGTTTGGCTGTAGTTCACCAAGTTACCGAGAATATTGTGTTTTATTGGCGCTGATGTTACGGTGGTCGGACTAAACTCCGCCCACTTCCATTCCGCTAAGATAAACAATTTACCAAAACGTATTTTTTATCAATTTATGAAATACATTCTTCGCTCACAATTTTAAGAAAAGGCTCTAGCAATCTTTATTTACTTTATAAATTTAACAATGGAAAAAAAGTGGACGGAGTTTGAGTCCGACCGCCCGGAAAACAGCGCCAAAAAGTGCGACATTCTCGGTAACTTGACGAACTACAGCCAAACAACAAAGGGGTCAAGAAAAATACATTGTTAGATAGGCGAGTGTCCAGACCTGTTCTTCTACGACCGTGGTCATAACTTTTCTTCTGGCTATAAATTTATGCAACTTTAACCTAACTCCGCAATAGAATACATACTGATAGAATTTAAGTCACCGTCAATATATATTTCTTGTTAGATCTACTGTTGTTATAGATCGAAATGCAGTTAGAAATTTCGTTCTACTTTCTTAATTGTAATTCGATATGTAACAACCGTTACGGAAAATAAGGATTTATGGTGTCTGAAATTCTATCAATATGTATTCTACTCTGCAGTTAAGTTTAAGTAAGTACCATGAATTCAGCCAGAAGAAATGTTATGACACAAAACACAAACATTCAACATGAAGACTATCACTCACTCTTACCAATAACAGCGCATCTAGAAGCGGACATTGTACCTAACACTGAACTTCCTCATACGCGGCAGAATTAACCTAACCGGGACATTACAAAAACCAAGCTTAATTCATATTTTAAACGAAGACTAATCCATGAATCCTTGAATTTTTCCGTTTACTCTCGGTAACGTCAATTTCACTTGCTGTGTCATATTTTTTTTTTTTTTTGCCACGAGGTGACAAAGATAGAAACTTTGTTATTTTATGTAATTCTCTTAACCTGAATACATTCAATGTTTTGGAAAGGTAAGGTGTCGAGCGAACGTGTGGAATACTCAACTGAGGATAAAAATGCAAGACTTATATTTTTACAACTATCAATAAAATAATATCCAGAGCTCTATAACTATCAAGTTTTAAAAAGACAGACATCGTAGTTCAAAAATAATTTCACTATCCGAAAATATTTCGTGCAGAGGTTTACGGATGTTAAATTATTTTCAATTCAATTCAAAGTTCTTTTTTTTAATACGGTTATCATAAGAGCTCTGGCTATATTATACTCCATTTCATATAAGTTTGGATAAATTTGACAGCAACTTTTGGGCAATAATTTGTACTATTTTGCTATTTGTGTCACTACACAAGACAAACTTTGCAGTACAGATGCTGAAATTGACCTCTCAGGTTAATTTTAAAGCTACAAAATGTATTGCAATGTGCAACAAATCACAAAATATTGAAAATTAATGCCCATAAGTTGCTATCAAATTTATATAAACTTATATGAAACAGAGTATATAACAGATAAATGATTTCATATTTACGGATTGAGCGTATTCACATTTTTTTTATTATTTTTTTAGATTTATCTTTTTTGCTCTAAAACAAAGCATACTGCTGATTATAATTTGCATAAATAGACGTCAACTAATAAAATGCCTACACTACGAAAAAAGTTCCATCGAATTATGATGAGTCGTATAAATTTCATCCTCGATTGATTTTTCCAGTCGTTCGCTCGACACCTTACCTTTCCGAAATATTGAAAGTATTCAACTTACAAGAAGAAAAGCCATTCCCTTAGTCGAACCATTCGCTTCCCACTAAGGCAATCCGGGTTTGATTCCCCGTGAGGTCAGTCTCAGGATTTTCGCGTGTGAGAATCGTGTCGGGCGATGGCGCTGGTCGGCGGATTTTCTCGAGGATCTCCCTTTCTCCCACCCATTCATTCCGGCGCTGCTCCATACTCATCTCATGTTGCCTCTCACCAAAGCTACTGAACAAGAAGTTAAAAGTGATAGTCACCATCTTGAATTTTTGTATTTTGTCCGTAATTTTCCTTCTGTGTAAATGTATGCAACTTTAACCTAACTACAGAATATAATACATAGTGATAGAATTTTAGACACCATAAGTCATTATTTTCCGTTACTATTGTTACGGATAGAATAATAAGAATTTTCTAACGGCAAATAATAACTTATGTTGTCTAAAATTCCCTTAATTTGTATTATATTCTGTAGTTAGGTTAAAGTTGCATAAATTTACCCAGAAGGAAATATATTGCTACAGTAAGACCAACGTCGTATACATAAAAAAAAACATTATAATCTGTGCCCTGTCGAGTGTTAACGTGCAATACGCAAAACAATACAGTTAGTTTCTAATTGCTAAGAAAAATAACAAGTTAAAAGGAGCTCTAAATTGCAAATTTGGAAAAATACGTACCGTAAAACGGGGTGATTAGAAACACTGTGGTGAACAAGAAACACAATTTTTAAGCGAAATGTTCTGAACAAATTCTGTTTTATAAAATAAATTTTTAGATATGCACGTTAAAACAGTTGTGACATGTACAATGATTGCCATTACCATGTATCAGCAACAATAGCAATTAATCAGTATAATTTCTGCATATCAAAATTAACCGGCTATGCGACCATTCATTCTCCTTGGCGTAATGTCACGAAGCCGATGGAACTTTAATGAGAAAGCAATAGTCAATGTTACTGTTTATATCTTAATAAAACTATAATGTGTATATTTCGTCTCTGTGGAGGGAACAGGTGCAGCTTCAGGACGGCAGCCTGACTCCTCACCCCCACCACACTTGTACCCCCCCCCTCCCTTAGCTGTTGGCGGAGGGGGAAAGTGCTGCCTGTACAAATTAAGATACAGATGTTAATTATTATAGTAGTAAGTAGTATATAAGGAACATTAGAATTTAGGAGCCTCAGTGGAAATTATTGTCAAGTGTAATGAGAGAATATTAATGTAAAAATGAAATAAATACGGCAATGACAAGAATTTACTGTCCTCGAGGGGCGGGGCTATTTTGAAAAGCTGGCTCCTGACTGGCCCAAGGGAACCGAAGCCTGCAGGACAAGTGGCGGGGGTTTTGGAACCAAATAGGAGTACCTCGAAGAGAGTTGATCGAGAGAGAGAGACGTCGGAAGACGTGTGAGGACGACGGACCGGGGTGTTACCGCCGGGCGTCGATTTAGGCCTCACGACGCATTAGGGTGCTGTAGAGTCACGAACGGCGAGAAACCTGGGGTGTTACCGCCAGGACCGATTCGCGAGTCGCGAGATTGACCAGTCGTGTGGGCGGATTAATCCACGCCAGGAGAGGACAGTGACGACTTGTTATCCGTCAAAATAGGACTGACTGACTTTTATTTACTCTTGCAACAACATCAGCAGTAGCAATTAGTAAGACACGTAAAGATTTCAACACAGAGGGGCGTCGCACAGTTTACAAACATTAGTTTTATTGTAATATTTTTTTTTCTAAGCAAAAGGTGTAAGCTAGGAATTTATTTATAATTTAGTTTTTATTCACCCCATTGTTTCTAATCACCTCGTTTTAAGGTACACAAATTATGTAATTAACAATGTATACTGTACGTGACACACGGTTTATAAAGTGAAAGAAATACACGGTGGAAAACTTGAGACCTAGATGGCACAACGAACTTACATCGTAGAGTCGCGCGCACATAGGCCTAAATATAAATGTAGCATAATAAAGAAAGCTATGTCAGTCACGTTCGTATCATAGTAAGTAGGTAATCGTTCCTATGTAGCTGCATGTACACGTACCGTTTATTTCACATTCTCATTGAAACGTGGTTTTATCTGCTACCCTCCTTGGAATGTGCGTCGCAGGTAAGAAAGGAGCTCTTACGGAGGAAGTGGATGTAACAAATCAAGATGGGGCTGCAGGTCTTTCACCTCTACGGCATATAATTTTAGCCGAGGAATTGATCGTATCATCGGCGCATTTACCACAGCGTTTCGCTCTTCCTTTGGCACACGAAATTTGTAACCTCAAACCCCGTCAAGCGTGATTTAAATGTGGTAAACTGATCGTTAGTCACGAGTGAGTAATGTGTCAACGAAACGTGTAGATTACGCAGTGGCGGGTATAAATCTTTCACCGTTACAGCCAGGCACAAACGGAGCGATTACTACAAGCGGTCGTACCCTTTTATAGTGAGTACTACGTCCTGAAACGATGCGTTAGCTATATGAGATCCCTATCTGCTGAAGATTTTCCTCTTGAGTTTATGCACTGTTTACACGGGCCAAAGTAATCACGTAAAATAAAACAAATCCGATTGTTCAGTTCTTTCGTAGGCACAGGACCATAGTAATGATCACTTGCTAGTTTTGTTTACACCAACATCCGTTTAATTACACTAATGATACGATAACACGTTACGTAACAGCTCAGTGCACATCAACGCGTTATCAGACGGAATGAAATGCAAGTTATCAATCTTCCAGTCTTCTCGAAAAATCCCTCGTTCCTAATCAGATACTGTCTTGACAGGTTAACACATTTTATTACCTTAACTGCGTTTCATACCGTGCGCCGTAAACACAATTACAACAATAAACATTTCACGTCGTTTGTGAACCTCCCATTCATAAATTAAACCCACAATTGGAGGGTTGGTAAGATGGTAGTTTCGTAGGTGTACGAGAGTGTAGATCGAATGGTCAGACAGGACGGGACCCTATTAAGTACACCACTTTATCGCGATTTGAAATCAACTCATAAATTATACCTTGAAAGACTGATTTGACAATTGTTGGTTTTTGTGCATGGAGAAACTTTAACACTACAGGTGTATGCAACAGAGGCTTATCATACCGCCAGCAGTGTACCAGTGCTTTTAGAAATGTTAGTTTTAACTACCGCAGTTATGGACTACGTATTATTAAGTTTAGAACGTGTCTTATCAGATAAATTGTTCCTTTTTTATTCATCACTCTTTTAACTCACTAATATTATCTCGTTCTTTTCTCTTCAAACCTCCATCCGCCTACTTCTCTGTCCGTCCCGCCTTAAGATATTTCAGTCTAACAAGACTGTTTTTAATTAGTGGTGAATTGTAATTAGAAAAATCAGTTACTCTTATTGCATTAACGTGTTGCACGTACAAGTCTTTAATTCCAATTTAGAAAAGCTTTTTTTTTTTACACTTGAATCACTCAGAACTATAATTAACTAGTATAAACACATAAACACATAAGTGATTATTAAGAGACATAAGAATATTATTACCTGCATCATTTATTTATATAATCGGAAGAAAATTCATTAAATAGTTTATTTCCAGTACAATGTTTTACAAAATAATGAGATGGAAGCATGACATGATATTATGTATAAACTGTAACACACACACGCGCGCTTAAACACGCATCCTATTTACATATATTCAATTTCACATGCACAGTACATACATATGCAGGTTGAGATGGGACGGCATGTGCTTATGTGGTAATAGCTAGTAAGGAAAAAAAAATAGAAACCAATATTTTAAAATTGTCTTGAATTAAAAATGACAAATATTTGAAATAAAATATGAAAACCCAATTAGTTGACTTTTCAGCGTTTTTCGCAATTAAATTGTTTTAGACAAATTTAGAAACACATTTTGCACTTAGTTTTAATAAACTTGCTCTACAAACAATAAAAAACTCATTATATACAGTTAAATACACAAAGTAACATTATATACATATATGTTTGTGTATGTATGTGTATGCATGTATGCATGTATGTATATATACATATACACATATATACATATACCTGCACGTTCGAATTTATAATTTAAAAAAGGGCTCAATTCCATCGCTTTCACTAAATGAGATTGGTTCAGTTGTGTCAAAGGTAGATACATCTATTCCAATGTAATACAACACACGCGAATAAATGACTAAAATATGATTCAGTTTTGTGACTCAGCTCCAAGCGTGTCATGAACAACTATGTGTAAATTTATATGTGTGCGTGTAGCCTTGTGCATTATATACCTTCCTTCTATAATAATCTGTGATTTGGTATATCGGTTTGGTAACATATTTTTAACATTAAGTCGCGTGTTATTTACAATCTTCACTTTCAACTCACTAATTTAGGAGAAGGCTCAATTCCGTGTTTGCAAATTCTTTTTAATCTGTTTATTTCAATATTACAGCTTATTTTAACCATCGGTAGCTTATTATAAACGAGAAACATTAAACAAATACGGTGTTTGTTTGAATATAATAGGTTTTGATTTCTCCAGTAAGATTTAATTTGCTGACTTTTCTTCTATTCTTATTTTTATTAATTATTTAACGTGGGGTACCTAACGGAACAATCGAAACTTTATTTATGATTTCGTTTACGGAGGACCCCGGATTCTTTCATTTGTACGCTTAAGGTCCTTACTTCCGTTCACTTGGTACCTATTCTTTTAGGTATTTTATTTTGTGGAATGACTTCCCACTTTTCAAAATGCATGTATAGCCTATATATAATTTCTTCAGGTTAAATTTGGGCATTTTTCATGTCCAGTTTTTATGTTGTGTCCAAGGGAAAATCACGAAATTGTCAACTCTTTAACTCTTCAAGAATTTGGTGTGTTAGACACGTGTTTGGAAGCCTCTTAAGATGTCCATAAATTCATAAAATGTAAGTCTTATTTTCCTGAAGTCTTCTGCAATATTAGATCATTATGGAGAAAATAAAAGGAGGAGGAGAAGAAAAGAGAGAGAGAGAGAGAGAAAAAGAGTTCTTCTTTTGAACTGTCACTACTCTAAAGAACCGCAGTCTGAAATGATAAGGATGAAGAGAGCTTGTAACATGATCAAGTTAAATGAGAAAGGCAAGGATGCTTACAGATTGTAGGAGCACGCTACAAAGCTGAGACATACAACACTGTTGCGAGGAATGAAAGGCCTCGAGAGATCATAGCACGGAGGCGAGTTATACAGTCTTCAAACAAACACGACCAGACAGCCAGTCAGACGGAGGAAGAGGTGTTATCTGATGTTTCGTACATTAGCTGACAGTCAAATTAAAGGGAGCCCCCGAGAACATACAAGAAGAGGAGAAGGAAGGGGTTTTCAAGGAGTACGTGATATCTGTAAAATTCCTTCAACTCTAGCTGAGCGTCTTCATTACCATACACAAATAGGCAGCAATAAAAGTAAATAAACCTATGGACAATTCTGAATGCTACGTAAAAGATTTATCATGTGATTGTAATATTTTATTACGATTCGTGCATGCAGGGCTATCTGCTGTGGCTGGTCAGCCAACGCCAGTCTACGGTGCGAGAGGTCCCGGGTTCTAATCCCGGTTCGGGTTTGGATGTTGTGTTCACTTCACACTACCCTCAACGGCTCTTTTAAGACCTCTTTCATATAGAGGGTCGTAAAACCATCTCACCTCATACATACAGTTAACAATAATTTTATTTTTAATTTACGAAAAATGAAACGATTTTAGGTAAACTAACGAAAAATAAACACACGTGTCCGCTCCAAGTTACATTTTTCAGCTAGACAAATCTTTCACTTAGCTTCTGACACACGCCTCCAAATTAACATAATTACGATTCAGTAAGGGTCCGCGGTGGCCGAATGGTCAGACCATTCGCCTCCCACCAAGGCGATCCGGGTTCGATTCCCGGCGGGGTCGGTCCCCGGATTTTCGCGCGTGTGGGAATCGTGCCGGACGATGCCATTGGTCGGCGGGTTTTCTCGGGGATCTCCTATTTCCCCAGCCCCGTCATTCCGGCGCTGCTCCACACTCACATCTTTGTTAAGCGCTGATCAAAATATCTCGCTCACTCACGATTCAGTAAGAAGTCTAGTAAGATTACTGGCGTGTATTTTCAGCTATAAACCAAGTTTTACTTCATCAAGAATCAAAAACTCTTATTTTTGTAAGTTCATATTATTTTTATCATGTTTGCACTATCTATGTGGCCTATGCGCGCCGCGATTCTTAGTTACTTCAGGTTCCACGCTTCCCACTAAAACCTACTAACAAACGAATTTTCAAAGCAACGAAGACCTTCAAGTGCTGGGGATTCTGAAGGAACACGAGAAAAACTGCCAACTGTCAACTTCATTCCCTACTTGCGAAAATCGAAAGCGACTCCCCCAGAAATCTTTTTAATACCGTAAATTAGAGATATTAGACACACTGGGGTGAACAGCGGACACTTCTTGCTTAAACAAATTACAATTACTATAAAAATACTGTATGTAAACTGTTTTAACTTGCCTACCTATAAACAGAATTAATACCGAAAATTTAGCTTTAAAATGTGTTTCTATTCACTCCAGTATTTCTAATCACCCCGTTTTACGGTACTTCTTAATACTGTTAGTTACTTCTACACGTCTAAACCATTACTCCCTTGGTTTTAATTTCATTTAAGGCCTATCGTAACAACGTGCTTACTAATATAATAATCCTATTATTAACTAAGTTCAACTATAATCCAGTCCGGTACTAGAAATTTGCCTTTATACTGCAGCTTCATTATTTGCGATGAAGACTTCCTGCCTACAGAGTTAGGAGTTTAGGTATAGTCTTGTTAGGGTTTCCCCTCAAACACGGTTCAAAGCGTTTATGTAGGTAGATATTATGTAGCTTACAATTGACGGTCAAACATATCGATGACCTAGTTCAAAAGGAAAACAACGGAAAAGTTTCAGTTTTGAAAAAATGCATATTGAAAGACTTCAGTTTCGCCAAAAAATATGTTGGTTGGAATATGTTGATTGGTATATGTTGATTGGTATATTTTGTTGGTGTTAATTTTAAGCAAAAGTACTGAGGCAACTGTTTAAAGTGTTTAAAGTGTTCATAGTCTCTCTTTGATGACATTATCTCACTTTAAACTAAAATAAATACAATTTCTAGAACTTTACTGGCAATCAGAATAAAGTGCCAAGTTATTAAAATAAGGAAATTTACGTGTTGTTTTTTTCTGTGTGTTGGTGAGCCAAACTCAAAAGTGCAATTTTTTGAGTGATTTCCCTTTTGAACTGGGCCATCGATATACAATAATAAAAAGTTATACATGTTCGAGATGATGTCTACTAGCTAGTCATTCGAGTTCACCTACGAGGCCTATTATATCATCCAAATCACACTCGACCTGAAGAGAAGTCTTCAATTGGTGCTTCTTTGCTCGCTGATGACAGTATGAACAGCTTTTAAACTTATGTCAAATTATTAATCAGTCAGCTACTACAAAAATAATATTGTAGACATTGCAAGTGGTTAAAAAATCCAAATACGTTTTAGCAGGAATGTAAGAAATGTTTATGAACATAGTGTTCGATGTGAAACAATATTTCACTTCCCGGACTTTCTCATAATTTGTTACTTTCGAAATTGGTTGCCAAAATGTTTTTGATGCTGCAAACAAATCGTAACATTCACAAGGCAGTTTTTGTAAAAATTGTCTTGTGTGTATGTATATATTATATATATATATATATATATATATATATATATATATATATATATATATATACAAACATACCAACACATCTGCGTGTGCGCGCGTGTGTGTAGCTTTATTTCCAAGTATAATCCCACATGCATATGTTGTAAATTTTAAAATAGTTATTTTAGTGTTATACTTATTTTTTTTTTCAGAATTTGTTATCAAATAATTTTTTGTCAAGAAATAAAATTAATCTGTTTTGTCTACATTAAGTGGCTAGAATATAGCACTTAGCAATTTTTTCAGCCGCTTAGTTAGTGACGGTAAGTGAAGAGATTTTATCAGCACTTAAACATCTAGGTATTTAGCGCTGTAGAGGGGTAAAATGATCTGAGTATGGAGCAGAGCCGGAATGAGAAGACAGGGGAAACGGGAGATCCCAGAGAAAACCAACCGACCAACGATATAATTGGACACTATTACCACATACGAAAATCCAAGACCGACTCCACCAGGGATAGAACACGAATCGCTTTGGTAGGAGGCGAGTGCTCTAGCCAATGTATATACACCCCTGGTGACGTTAACTGCAATATCTTTATTTCTCCCTTTAAAAAGGTTTTCCCTTGAGGAGTGGCGCTTGTGATATATTTAGCACTGCCTCAGAATAATAATCTTGCACTGTAGTACTGAAACAGTAAAAAAATTACGCTAATCATTCAAGTTGTTGACTTTTTTTTGTCGATTATCCAAATATGTTCTTGACGTCATGTGCCGTAAGTTTCGCGTAGCAGTGAAATGCCGATACTCTGCCATATTGCTACCATAAAAGACACACAAAAAAATATTTTTATGACATGCCGTCTTGTCTAAAATGTTTGCTCATGGGCAGCTACAAATGTGCTGAAATACGACAAAGCGTTTTTGTGCTTCAACTCCTGAGCTACGACGGCGTGCGAGCATGGTGCCTTTCGTGACTGGTACACATTCCCCGGACAAGACGTGTTTATTACGTTACGTTTATGGTGGCGTAATTATACTCAGACTTCAATATGGTGTTGATTTTGGGTTACTGCGGCAGCCAATGCCGTGGTCACGACCAACAAAGCATGCAATTTCTACTAACCCTACCCTCCCTTCTCCGAAGTAAACAAAATACCTCCCAGACATCGTGCGCTACCACCACTTTTCCCGACTCAGTTTATACATAATCGTCAATTTACATTTTTACAACTTACCACGCAGTTAAGTGAAATCGATGCTGCAACGACCTGCTTTGAAGGTGGTCTATATCGTGCGATAGTCATTTCGCTCAAATTATAAACCCACCAGATACACCTAAACTTCATGTTGACTGACACACGAGGCATTTCAGGCCTGTTTATAGCCGTCATGACGTACATAATAATCACACCGATTCACCGCAAATTTTTCTTGGATACTAAGTGTAGGGGAATTTATAGAGTTAGCAGGCCGACCAGTGTAGATGTAGGGACTCAGGACTTGTAACCCTATCCAATGTCACCACCTCAATTTTGACCTTGATCTTTTACCTCGTGAATATAGCCCACGATTTTTCGCGAAAAAATTCTGCAACAGTTTTGTTTCAATGCCTTGTGCGTAGAAAAGGTGATTTATCGCGGGAAATGTTGACTGTTTGCTAGACTTCAACGTAATGCATTCATTTCTTACGCTTTTATTTCGTTACTGGCGAGTCCCTATTTGACTGGGCCAATGATAACTCTGGTGCACTACTACTGGACGTCTGTGATTCGTCTGTAAACATCTACACCGTGCCACATTACCGTCGGACAACGATACATGACGCAGGACGATACACTGATTTGCAGAATACGCTGGCAGAAAACATTCTCGCGATAAATCATCTTTTATACTTATGTGCACGTATGAACTATGAATAGAGACCTGAAAAATTCACGTTTTCTTTCAGGCACAAGCTAAAATTTCAGCAACTGTAAGTTCGTGCTACTTGTACAATTGGCCGTTGTCTTATTTAACGTCGATGAGCCAATAGTAAAAATGCAACCAAATGCGGGCCTATTTCACTGTGTCAGCGAGCAACCAACGAACATATGATGTTTGCTTGAATAGTCAGATATTCTTGGAGACTAGCCTACCGGTCAGTGAACCCGAGAATTTTTCCCGTCTCTAACGATGAAGCTCTGATACATGGTTATTGGCAGAATGTATTATTGCACAGACCTGGCTCATTTGACTGCACCAAACAGGAACAAGGTTACTGTGACACCAGATGTCTGTGATTTGCGGGTAGAACCCTAGACGCTGAGAGTTAAAACAGCCAATCATTGACCATGAAGCAGGGCTGCATATGTGCAAATAAGGCACTGATACAATCTGTTGCAGAATTCTTTTCGTAGAAAATCGTGTACTCTACTCAAAAATCTATTAAACAAATAAAATATGGCAATCTATATGTAGGAACAGTGACCATAAATCGTAAGATGGTGGTTTCCTGTAGCATACAAAATAACTGTGCGAAAACTAGAGTGAGGAGGACACCAAGATGGTCGACAGGAGTGTCAAACGCAAATTATTTATTAAATTTAAAGAAGAACATAGAATTTCGATTTTTTGGATTTTTGAAATTTTCGAAAATTTGTGACATTTTGTGATGTTTGGGTGGTTTGGCTTCTTTTTTTTAAATTTTAGGAAATTTTTGAAAATTGGGATGCAAGAAAAGAGTCGTTATCAAAGGTCAAAGATCAACTTAAAGACGACGACGGGGTGCCTTACTGCAAGTGCTGATCCATGTGCAAGAGCGGCAGTTTAAAGAGAAAAATATTTGGTACAGTAAACTGTAAATAAATACTTATATGGAAAAGCAAGTATTTTTACTTTAATGCAGTTTAACCTGCGGGGTCATCGGGTCCATGATCGTGAACACGCTGCGAATAACGAACATTTATTGCTAATGTTGTAGCGGTTAGTAGCCAGTGGCCAATGTAAACAGTGTATTCCTAAGTGACCCTGGTTCGTGGAAGTCCTAGATACGTGGTTTATGACTGGTTGGTACTTTCGTCACTAAGCACCTGCAACGTTTCTTACTGGCTGAAAGAATACATTCTGTTACACGTAGGCTACAGAGTACAGCTAAATATTTCATGACTGCAACTTTTGGGTTGATTAATTAATTCGTCACCTTATGGATTAACGAACCTAACATTTGGTCGCCTGGAAGATTTGGTTCTCTCAATAAGAGGGTTTAGTCCTGTGGTATGGTTACTTCTAATACAGCTTTGGACGTTCAATGCTATGAGTTTGGCAAGGAACAATTTGTGTCCAGTTTCGCTGGCATCGGTAAAGGGACTGTATTATTCTAACGCTTAAGGAGAGAACTTTGTCCTTCGGCAATGTTTGGTTTTTTCACACGACGTTCTCTCCATAAGCGCCAGCATGAAACAGAATAGCCCCCTTGATACCAGCTCTACTAGCGGCTGGAATTGTCCGTTGTCAAACTCGTCCATACGAAATTGGATTCCAAACCAGAAGTAGAATTATCCGTACTTGTATCATATAGTTTTTACCACACTGTAAAACATATCTGTGCTTATAGAAGCAAAACTGTGTAAACTAGTTTTAAAATAATGTTTCAGTCAGATACACTCAGACTAACAATGCATGCCCTTAAAGCGGATTAAAATACTTAAAAGTAGTCTGCCTTTAAGAACAGAAGGAATGAAATTTTATTAAAATTGTGTTTTATATTTGAAACAAAGTTTGACTTCGGCAGCCTGCCAGGTTTTAATAAATTGTTAATACTTTCACAAAAAAAAAACACCTTGAGTGGCGGTACAAATTGACGGGAACTTCAAACAATTGCTACATAAATTTCAACAAATTTAAATAGAAATAATACATAAATACTGAGCAAATTAACATAACTATAGGTGTCAGTATATTTCTGATACTTTTATGTAAATTATAAAAAAAACCACAGTGTATGCACAACGAGGTGCCAGAAGTAACAACGCGTAACTTCAGAATAACGGCGTAGTGACCATTCCTGCTGACGTTGCCATACTCGGATAATAAACGCACCCCAAGTGAAGAAGAGAGGGGAGAGAACGTTGAAAATGCTGCGACGCCATTCGCCATCATCATTGGCTTTAGTATCGCTCCAAGCACCGTCATCTCCCCCGTGGCGTTACTGCAGTTTTCGACAGGGTTGGTGAAACTGTAATCCGGCGGTTAATGCCAATCACCTAGACATAATGTCAGACGACACAGCATGTTCTAGAGTGTGTAGTTATAGAGTCTGACCGCAGGTGTTGATGTCATAGTGTTGTGTAAAACTTGTGGCACAATACGTCAGTCCTTCGATTTATGGGCCTGTCTTGGCCGAACAGAGTCTTAAAAGGCCATGCTACAGACTTCCCCACGTTCTGGTACAAGTTATTCACGTAGATTTTAATCTATCTTGATTTGAAAAAAAAAAAAATCTTATTGCATACAGCAGAAAAATTATTTTATTTGATTGTGACTTGCTTAATAGCAAAATATGCATCCAGTTTCTATTTGAAAAAAAAAAAAAAAAAAAACAGCATGGACATCGGGTGCTCTTACGTCTTTATAAGTCCTATCACTTAACCAATATGACAATCAGCACGCCTCACAAACCTGGCTATTGTACTAAAATACTTCCACCTGACCTCAGGCAGACAGACTATGTATGGTCCAAGTGCTGGTAATGCAACATGCATAATGTGTCCGAACAATCTGAAGGGTTAGGGTCGTTTGCAGAGTCAAGTGAGGAAAATCTTGAGGTAAAGGTGAAACTAAGAACTTGAGTAAAATCTGAGAATTTTTCGTTTGCATTGCACAGTCAGGAAAATGAGATATCTCAGTTTAGGTGAAGTGTTACCACAATATTCGTGCGAGAAAAATAATTTCTCTCTTACATCGACTTGGGAATGTAGCTAAAATGTATATAATTTTTCATTTATTATGCACAAAACTTACATGACGGTGATTTGGTAATTTATATTTAGTGTTTCGCATACTGTAAAGATTAAAAAAAAAGAAAAGAAAATTTACGTCGTTGATTTTGTTTATTAATTGGTATCGTAACCATTTTTTTTAAATCAAAAGTGACATTAAAATGCAACATCGCTTTCATGTAAAAATATACAACGAACATAAATTATGTTGTAGATGCCGGTGCAATCTTTCATTTACACCATGGTTTTACTCTTCCTCTAAAGAATTACCGACAAATCCAAAACAAGAATATTATTCTACGCCAGATGGCATTCTACACTCTATTTATGGCCGCCATGATTGATTTGCAGCTTGAGACAATATTTAGGAAGGTCTAACGACACCTTAAGAAATTCTCAGTTTTTCCTCAGATTTCACTCACTTTTCGTCTCTACAATGCAAATTTCTTACAGTTCACTCAGAGAGGTGCTAAAATAATTGCCAAATTCTCAGCACATGGCGAGAGAGGTACGTCACTTTCACAGGTCAAGATGAACGCCAAGAATGTATATTTTACTGTCACGTCCATGATTAGCAGACGGCTGTCGCTACACTTCTTTGAAAACTGCAAGCCAGTAGTAAAGAAGAAAATAATTTGCAGGAATATTGCGAGCTATCCGCCTATACTATTACAAACCAAGCCGAGAGACCGAAAGTTTTCGCGAATAGATTATTTCTGCACCACTTCGTTCCAACGCCTTACGCGCACATCCTCAGCCTCTAATGATGGTTTATGGCGGCAAAACACAACTATACTTGCCAAAGAGGAAAGCATATAAATGAATTTGACGAGCGCACAAAATTTTTTTTCCCGACATATCAAAAGCGTCTACCGGAAATCGAATCCGGACTGCTATGGTGAGAGGCGAGATGTCTGATAACAATACCCGCTATAGTTAAGAGAAAAGAGAAAGAAAGCCCGCATGGAAGTTAAGTGCCTTCTTGCGTATAGAGTGTCGGTGCACTTTCTGTGCGGGACAGGGTAGCTTTTATATATATATATATATATATATATATATATATATATAGAGAGAGAGAGAGAGAGAGAGAGAGAGAGAGAGCAAGAAACCTAGACTTGAAGTGAAGAGATTTTGGTCAGCACTTATCATCGAGGTCTTTCGCGCTTGTGAGGGGTGACATGATATGAGTATGGAGCAGCGTCGGAATTAAGGGGTGGGGGTAACGGAAAACCCCCGAGAAAATCTGGGACTGACGCCGCTGGGAATCGAACACGGATTGCCTTGTTGGGAGGCGAGTGTTCTAACCACAGCTCCAAACGCGACCCTGAAAACTATACAATGGTTCAAATGAACACATGATAATAGAATGAAAAATGAATGCGTGCAGAAAAAATGAGATCAGCATAGAAACTCAGAAGATTGAAATACAAAGCTTTGCGTGATCCATCAGGTTCTAATCGCATACAGCAACAACGACAACAATAATATCAGCCTAATAATTTACATTCGACTACGATGCAGCCACTCAAGCACACGCTGGCACTCGTACACCTGATGCATGAACGATCAACTGTTTTCGTGCGAAGCTTCCCCGTGCATCCGCGTGTCTCAATACGTTTATATTATGAAGGAACTAATTAATTAAGGGTATCACCTACTTGCGCGTTAGAGACTCAGAAGTAACGGAGCTATAAGGGGCAATCTTGAAGAGCGTATCACACGTCGATTTGCCACAACGAGCCAAGCGCTTTACTAGATCGCAAGATTCCCGCCAATCCATTTTACTATGTTTTAAGTGGTAGCTATGCAATTTTATTACTGGTATTACAGTTCAGCGCAAGTCTCTATTCCAATTTCTCGTACATCCGGTTAGTACATTTTGGAGCACAGCAGTCTGAAAACAGCGGTGTTAACTTCACAGTATAAAAATTTGTTGTACATTTACAAAAAATATTGTAAACATTGTAGGAAATGATTGTTAATATACAAATATGTATGTGTATTTACGAACATTTTTTTATCTTTACAAATAATAATTGAACATTCACAAATTCACTTTTGGACATTTTACCACAACTGTTTGGAATACCACAAATTTTTTTTGGCACACAGTTTCCAAATCAATGTTTTGTAAAAGTACAAAATATTTTGTAAAATGTGACAGGCCGTCGAAGATTATTTTGTTTCTCGTCAAACACTCTACTCTTAAGAATATATCCCACCATTCCACACACACAGGTATTTGGAAAATATAGACCACTTTAATGGTCTGCGACTTTTTTGTTGTAGTGCTTGGAAAGATAAATGTTTTGATAGCAGATTACAAACTTTTCTTGTAAAAATACGATTTTTTTACTGTGTATGTTGTAAGACATCAAAACAGAGTTTTCAATGGGCATGTCTAACAATGGCATTTATTCCTTGTGTAAAGTGAGTTTTCCTTTTGTTCAATTGCACAATGGGCACATATTGAATGGTTTCCTTAAAAAACGTATTTACGAACACACTGATGCAACGAATTTGAAGCTCGTAAAAGGCGGAGCCCTTAATTCGTGTTGTACGGTATGTACGTGATTTGCCGGCCCTTCAAGTTACTTAAAATATTATTTTGATAACTGCCGTAGTTTGAAAATACCACCCTGATTCGTAAAACACTCACATTTAAGCAGGCGTTACCACATACTGTACACAAATAAAATTTGAACATCACCGCTTGAAGACCAATAGGAAACCGCCAAACATTCGAACGCTGTGCCCAGCGTAGAACTCCGTGAGTAGAGGCAACACGGTTCTCTTCGAGCTTGCCAGTGTGGGCCTTATCGTTCCGCTTCATCCGCGCCTCAAACGCGAAAAAAAAAAAAAAAAAAAAAAATACACCTTGTAAATACTCCTCGTGAACGGCTGCTACCGCACAGTTAAGCTCGGCGCAATTTACGCCCTTGTTCCTTCGAAGGTGGCGCACAACCGCGAAGGCGTGAGGTGATTTTAACGCGCGAGTGGAGCACGAAGCCGGTCTGCCGCGCCCGACACTTGGCGCTCGTTGCCGGGCCGCTGATAGGACGTAATTGGAGGAACCGGTGAGACACCCCCTCCCCTTCCCCCTGCCAGAAAATACTAGTGTGACCTTCAAATGATTTCTCCACATTAATAAATTACCCTTTGTTTACCTTCAGCCCGTTATTACCGGCCCCGCGGATTGCCAGGACTGTGTTTAAATCGCCGTAAATAACCGGCGGTTTAATCTGGCGGGGCGACCGGGCGACTCTCGCTGCGACCTGACAAAGGCGACTTCATGTTGTAATAATCATAGGGTTGCGCTGTCCGGGCGACTCGGCTGCAGAACGACCCAAGACGAGAAGATCGCCGGCATCTCGCAGGCATACTCGGTTCGCCCTACACCCTGCATGCGCCGATATCCTATTACTCGTATGCCGCTAGACAACCACGTATTTTTTACGACCATGCCAGGCAATTATTTTTCACACTAGTGCAAAAAAATACTAAAAGCCTTTATAAATGAACGTAATAACTTATTCAAAACTAAGTTCAGTCATACGACGCACAGTTATTAACTGTAGGCAAATAATGCACTACCAGCCCACAGCAAAAACATATGTTGCTTGATTTCGGCTTATTTTCATTACTGAATTGGCGATACTTCTGGTACAGAAATCTAATCATCTGTAAGGTTTATTGCTAACTAAAATTTAAGTACAAATGATAATGTATGTGACAAAACAATGTAGGGAGTCTTCGACAAGAAAACTATGTTGTTTTAAAAAAATACTTTAAAATTCATTGTAAAACTATTGGGCGTGGCTTTAAGGTGGTCATCTGGGTGAAAGTATTTTGTGCTTCCAAGGCGAATAGAAGTGCGGAAGTGTTAAGGACGACGAAGCATGCGCATTACGCTTCCCCGTAGCCTTTAGGTGCAAGTCACAGAACTGGCGTGCAATCTCACCGACAACGCGCCAATAAGACATTCAGTGACTTTCATAGGGACAGGAAAATTCCGCGAATTCAATGACCTGCTGGCTAGAATCCATTGTCCTATGCATACTCAAGCCACGTCTATTCGTACATTGTCTGCTGTTCTACTAAGTAGCGCAGCTAGTGGACAAATTGTCGGCGCTTGAGTATTCATAGGATAGTTTATTCCAACATGCAGGTCATTGTAGTTGCGAAATTTCCAGTCCATATATGCTGCTGAACGTAAAAGGTGTATTGTACACGCCTATGCCTTTCAAAAGATTTTGCGCCAAGATTTAAATACCTAAAATAGACCCAAAAAAAAACTCCCATTTTCGCCATTTTCGGCCGATGGAAAATATGCTTTAATGAGTAGTAATGGGTATACACGTGTGTAATGTTCCTTAAATGTTACTCAGACGGCCACCTTAAGGGGCAGTGTTATACAATTTTATTGTATTTTCAGTTTTTGAGCCACAAAATTTATTAAAATTGTATTATCAAAATTTTTTCTCCGACAAAGCATAGAATATAATCTTGGTAAACTGCTTGACATAAATAATAACGGAATCTTTCATTAATATGGCATGCAGAATCATTGAAAGATAATTCTTGAAAGTTAACCTACAATTTTCTTACAATTATTCTGCATGGAAAATTAATGAATGATTCCATTAATATTTTTGTCAAGCAGTTTACCTCGAATATATCGTATGCTTTAGCGAAGAGAAAATTTTGATGCTACAAATTAAATAATTGTTTTGGCCCAAAAACTGGGAAAAAAAAAAAACAATAAAATAGTCTAACACTCCCCTTTAACGTCAATTGATATTAACCTTGAAAGGAAAATGAAAGCCAGTTCAGCACATTGCGCTTGGAATAGTCTGTTCCCAAATAATACGTCAAATTTGGCATGTCTCTAATAATATGTAAACACAACTCTTGAATTGTCTATGAACCCCTTAGACTGTAGGAACAGAGAAAATGATTGTTGTCGTTACAGTATACTTATCTTAAAACAAGGTCAAAGTACTTTTTGCTGTCGGTGCTATCTGCATCTTTCGTATATCTATCAGTTCTGTAGAAGTAACAATACATTCTGTAACAAAACCAACTTATCTTTCTTCCTTCTACAAAACAGATTGTTATAGGAACAATCAAGATAATAGCGACAATCACACTAGTGTTATACATATCTTAACAGAGGTATGGTAACTACAACAATACTGTGAGGTACATTCTCGAGTTAACAGAGAGCAATAGACGAGTAACTTATTCTACAGTAATATACCTCGGTGTCAGAAACACATTCATTTGGTACGACCGGTAGCAACACTAATGCTACGTGCTCAGAGTAATATAGGTCAACGCTTAACATCGAGGTCTTTAGCGCTGGTGAGGAATGACATGAGGTGAGTATGGATCAAAGCTGGAATGAAGGAGCGAGGGGAACGGGATATCCCCGAGAAAACCCGTCAACCAACGGCATCTTACACCACGATTCCTACATGCGAAAATACGGGGACCGACTCCGCCGAGAATCGAACCCAGACCGCCTTGGCGGGAGGCAAATGGTCTGACCAATCGGCCACCACGACATCGCTTCGACACGGTGGGGAACGTTTAACAGCATGCAGCAGCCAATCTGACAAGAGCAAAGTCAGTACTTACACACTTCAAAAGAAAAATCCCGAGTATTTTCAAAAACTCCACATCGTCCTGCTCCTTTTATGATTGGATAACACTTAAGAGGATAATGCACGACAGTATGTAACTATCAATATTTTTTTCCATTACAAAGTTATCAGATCACGTATGGAAATTTCTGACATTTCATGCACTAAACGCAACACTACTACCCTCTTTTACATTGGTAGATCATAAATTACTTCCATATTATCCGACATTTGTTGGGAGATAAGTAGAGATGATGGTATATCGCGAAAATGTTTTGTGTCAACATAGCCTTGAAAACACTGACACAACGTAGCTGTCTGCAGACCAATAACATGCATTAAATATTAAAATAGCGGCATTCTTATTGGCTCAGTCAAATAGGGCAGTAGCTCCACGTACAAGGAAAAGCCAGTAATCTTTTGATAAGTTGAACGTATGTTGA
>PNEQ01099402.1:0-35743 GCA_003012365.1 Medauroidea extradentata | reverse complement strand
GTCGCAGGGAGCGGAGCGACATAGATCTCACCCCTCGGAACACTAACTCGACACTGCCTTCTGCCACGAGGAACCCACGTACATATACAAGCGTGCGGAGTAGTGGGGGGTACGCCTACGAACCCATCTACCATCATATATTAGTAGAATTAATATTTGTAAGAGTGACGATTTTTAGAGCTTCAATCCTCCCCTTAAGTGACGATGATCACAGAAAACTTACACCAACACAAATTATAGCTATCAACTTTTGTATAGTTCAAATGGCTACATTAAAATTTAAGTAGTTGTTCAAAATGTGTGTGTCAGTGAAACTACTGTTTTCTATCGGGAGGTCTGAGGCAAGGAATATGCGAATAAGAAGTGCGAAGAAGTGGGCAACTGACAAATCCGAATTTTGCTTTCGAAGATACAACCGAGTGAGGCGGCGCAACGGTAACACGGTGAACTCTGCAGTTAGGACAGCAAGGGTTCGAATCCCTATTTCAGCAATCCTGATTTCGGTTTCCCATGGTTTCCCGTAAATCGCTTCAGGTTAATGCTATGATGACTCATTGTAAAAGGCCATGGCCAATTCCTCTCCTTGTGTAAAGTTATGTGTTACCTACTCAAATAACTTCGCTGTCATTAAGACGTAAATACCACTTTATTAATGACTAGAGTTAAAGTATTTGGAACTCAATGATAAGCATTGTCTAAAAGAAATAACCATCTTTATGTGATCACTGCTGGTATGCTTTGTTCGGTCTTCTTACATGGACCGGGGTAGACGTGGACAGCCAGCTAGACGGTCTCTACTGCAGTACAGACACGGGGTGAAGCATGTCACGTGACATGATGCGTCCTTCCCCTCATCTTCGCTGCCACTTTCCTCACTCATACGCTCGTTCCCACGTTATGTATGCTATGCTAACGCCTGGCTGGTAAAAATAAACACATGCCATACCAGTACCGTGAGTGGAACTGTGATTCACAAGCTGCAGTACTCAGTTGATAGGTCTATAATTTGATTTTAAAGAAAATTGAAGTAAATTATTATTCTGTAGTTGTCCTTGGTAGTTATGAAAAAAATAAGTAGTCTTATTCCAGATACGAAGGGTGGTGGGATATTTCTATGCTCTTGCAGGTTTTCATTAAATTAAACTTTTATTCGTTTTTAAAATGTGATTTTTAGTTCAAAACGCACTTCTAACAAAATAAGTTTACATATTAAATGCTGTAATAAGATTTTGTAAGTTACATACCCACAGTTCTGAAAAAAATACTTCTACATTAAAAATTCTTTCATGAGAATTTCCAAGATAATAGACAAACTTCAGAAGCGATTTTTGAATGCAAATCGAGGTAGTCTTAGCGCCACTATTTACTGAAAAATGTCATTGTGTCCCGTGTGCACAGAGTTGACATATAAGACTTAATTTTTTTACACCCACCTGAAATATTCTGCCATTTACTAGAGTAAAAAAATAGAAACAATAAATTTAAACGGTTTCCATACAAAAATAATTACAACTGATGGGGTTATGACTAAGAAGAATGCTGAATCGTAAGTAAACCTGCTTTTTTGCATGAAAATTCAAGTGAATGTTAGATTGTATATTGTATGTGCACATCCACAGCTTTTCTTTATTGTTTTGGCACGTGTTTTTGAGTAAAGATGTTTTCTTGTGACAGTAAATAAGCCAATCTGAATTTCACTGCCCCCAGAAGTCAACGAAAAACACCTAAAAATTTACCCTAATAGTTAAAATAATACAATTACATTATTTATGTGGAATCGAACTGCATTGTTTTTCATTACAACAAGTGAAATACTTTACTTTTAATGGGTGACTTTAATGAATAGATAAATGTGTTGGTAAATTATTAACGTACTACCACCAACTGAAGTTAACTATCTTTAACATAACATTTAGTATTCCTACTTACTATTTAAATAAACCATAAACTTAAAGTACTAATTGGGCTAAGTACCCTGTTAATTTTTTACTTTAAGGTCTATAGGATGCATAACTAATTTTCCGTACAAGACAGATATTTCCATCAAAAGTGTTATCAAACTGTTTCACTGTTTAGCATTTAACTAGCAAGCATACAAAGGAAAAATAAAAAATATTCTTCGTATGATTACATGAATAGTATCAGCAAAGTTATCGAGCAATACTAACTGTAGACATTGTACTTATAGTCTCCGGCTTGTCGTTACCTAAACATAGCATGTTTTAAATAAGTATGCCAGATAAAAATTTCTGTAATCCAAAATGGCGGGTACTGATCCCTTTTAATAAGATGATAGCTGTTTTCAAAACTGTACATTTACTTCGTAAACGTCGATTCCGTTAAAGATTGCAAGGCATACTAACATCTACTCTGCATGCTGTGGAACTTAAGTAAATTTAAAATATTATTTCTGTTTTTATTACTTGCGTAAAACGGGTACAAAATACTTCCCACTCATTTAAGTTCACATCCTTCTACTTACGCATTTTTAGCAAAAAATTTTTCTTAAGTCATTAAAAAATTTCACGCACATGTGCTTTGTGAACACTGTGTAGCTTTTTTTTTCTTCCAAAACAAAAATTGCTTAACTTGGGCTCAAGACATTGCTGTGTTGATAATTGACAAAATTATTTTTTTTTGCGTAAAAAAAATTCCATTACACAATCATAACTTTTCGCAGCACATGTGCGTGACTGTTTTACAAAATAGCTGCTTCCTTTTATGATTTAAAGAAAAATGTTTTCAAAAGAGCACAGACATGAGACCGTGGACTTAATCAGTGTTTGTAAATAACGATTTGTGTAACTATTCAGAAATGCAAAGTACATGTATTGCTTGTTAGTGACTTGGGTGAACTATTTATTAATTTATCACCTATTACGTACGCCCAACTTTCATTGTTGTAAATCTTACAAATATTATAAGAGGAGAAATTGTTTTATAATTTGTAGTCCGTTGTTTTAACGGGTTAAGACATACATAAAAATATTTTTGGTTTTCAGTGTTGTACGTCTGAAATTTTGCAATTATAATTTTCAAAATGTGTTATATCAAATTTACAATAGTCCTTTATTCTTTAAATATCTATTTTTTACATTTTATTCCTCTTGTATTGTCATCCAGTTCTGTTGTTTAAATTTTCAAGACTTTAGCTCCTCGGAAAATTAGTTTAAAATCGATTGAAAATTTGTACCGAAATGACAGACATACGAAAAAATTGCAATGCAGTCAAGTTCTGAGCTACGTTAAAGTTTCAAGTGTCTGGCTCATTGTTAACTTTGCTCACTGTTATATGTAAATATATGTAAAACGATTTAAGTAATTTTTTTAGTTTAATTTTCTTTTATTTCTTAATACGCGTTAAACACGTTCTCCTAATGGAACTTTCAGTAGTGAACTTGTGATATTATGGTCGCGCCATGTATAACACATCCAAGAACATCAGTCGAGGGATTTCGAATCAACACGTTCAGTAAATGTTGTAAGGAAATGTTTTTTTTTATAATTTTCATTATTTTTCTAGATATTATGTTGATACAATGATTGCACAACAGTACTCGAGTGATGTAGTATTATACAAAATATGTTAGTTACGGACAGTGGAATGTTTCTGAAGACTTGGCTGACTGACATGATACGTATATATAAAATAAAATAACTTTAATTTTATATAAGAAAATTAGTTTTGTTAATTTTCACGCGTGGATATGCATAGTTGACAGGTATGAAACACACTTGATACCAGGTCAATGGCCTTGAGTGCAGCTGTCTCAGTATGGCTGCGACGGGAAGGAAACAGTTTCCGAACATTTTGTGAATATCAATACATGTATATAAAATAATTTTCAATTACTTTAAAATTGTGTACCACTGCACTCAATTGTAATGGATATAACGTCTGACAAGCACAACCCTGCCATTGATGGAACTTCTTTTTGTCATCATAAACAGCAATGAAGGTTATTTTGGATTTGCGATGGCACGTAAAATATATTATATTGCTGTTTTCATATTTTCTTGTTACTGTACAGTAATTTAAATTCAGTGTTATCATACCATACTCTTCTTTATTTGATACACACATTTACTCCAATACTAGATATTTACGACAGCACAGAAATGAAAACATTTATGTACACATTTTTCTTATAGAAGTTCTTTTCAACAAAAGGAACAGTTATGGCATTCATCTACAAACATCGGTAGTGTATGGATTCATTTAAAATACATTCACTTCTTCAAATGAAATTTAAACATTTACAAGTTCTTAAAGGTTACAATTTTTTTCAAGATAATCGCATTGATTTCAAAATGTATTTTACAATTTATTTTATACAATTTTTACGTATACATATTTACTAATTAAATTTCGTACCTATTAAGGAGAGACCGTATTCAACCTTAGTTAAATTTCGAATGTTTTAAAAACACGTCTAAAGCGAAGTTTTTGAAATGGCGCCGTAGTCGAGCATAAGTTGCCTCAATGGTGCCACAAAACTACCCGCACCAATGAATTACTTAATATTAAAAAAAAAAAAACTTAAAGTATAACTTTTAAAAGATTTATAACAATTTTAATACGTTTTTGTTGTCGCACGAGAAGTTGATTCATGCTCCCTTTTACTTTCTCTCGTCTCGAACTTGTATTAATTTTCAAAGCCTAGATTAAATTATTCCGTGTAAGAGAAACTGTTCTGAGAGTTACGATTTAAGTGGAAGTGTACCTTGACAGGGCGTATGTTATCATTCCAGTCCGTAGGAGGTCTTTTTGAATTGTACGTGACAATGTGTCCGACTTGCCTAGCAGTAATTTACAGCACACACAAACTTTCTCAGACACATATTATTGCACGATTTAATAAACAGTGTTCTCTGCATTTCTTTCTACGACCCAGGGGCCATAATCTGCGCTATGTTTAGTCTGCCTTGTTTGCAGCAACGTTGTGAAGGTTGCATAATTTTTTGACACATTTCGAAGACGCGTCTAAAGAAACACTCGAATTTCCATTTCTCAAGAAATACTTGCATTTCAGTTCATACGTAAAAACACTATGGCATAGCACTTCAACTATCACATTCTGCTCCATGGCTGTTGGTGGTCTGGCGCTGTCCTCGTAGAGTGAAAAAATGATAGCGATAATAGGTTTCTGCAAACGTGAGAAATATATCACATGCATATTCAGTTCATGCACAATATAGTTCAGTTCTACACTTAAAGCAAAGAACATATTGACGATTTCAGTGTAGAACATTGTGGCCAACTGCTGAAGAAAAGCACTAGGTTGCTGCTTGACATGAAGAAATCCTTTGTTCTGGTAAATATACTAGTATATGGATTTGGTTGAATAACAAATAAATCAAGCCATTGATTCAATAGTCGTACGATATACGGTCAGTGAATTCGAAATGTTTTGCATAAAATATGAAACAATTACAGACAACCATAATCATCCGCTGTAGTAATCAGAGATTAGAGAAACACTATCTCAGGTAGTAATACAAACACATCCTCCATATTGTACCATCAACGGTTATGTGAACATAAGAACCGCAAATACA
The DNA here is from genome assembly GCA_003012365.1 of Medauroidea extradentata. Classification (NCBI taxonomy): domain Eukaryota; kingdom Metazoa; phylum Arthropoda; class Insecta; order Phasmatodea; family Phasmatidae; genus Medauroidea; species Medauroidea extradentata. The sequence goes on along the minus strand of PNEQ01099402.1, from coordinate 30,184 downwards.
TGATTGAATCAGGATTTTGTACTGCGCAGTCGGATCGGCACTCTGCCTATATATTCACTGTATGGTTGTCCCAATTCTTACAACATAAGAATTTTTTTTTTACTTATTTGTCTTCTCTATAGACTAGTTCACTTACGACGTAATATTTATTTCTGACTGCAAAAATTGCAGATTTTTCTATAGTAAATAAATTTGTTATCAAATAAATATAAAAATGAATAAAAATAAATACAAAACAACAGTTCGTAGTATTACCAATAAAGAAGTAAAGTGAACTATTTTAGCAATCGATAGTCCAGTTGCTGTATATTTCTTCACATAACTAATACATATCGTATGGGAAGGGTACGCGAGGACAGGGTATCGTACCCACAGTGCCAGGGTGCTTCTAATAGTCTGCCAAACCATGAAGGAAGGCGTGAAATAAGGCAGTGGGAAATAGAAGCGCGCGAAAGGCGAGGTAAACAGAAGTACCTGAGGACCCCCTACCCTCCCTCAATTTGCGAAACTGTAATGTCCACCAAGTTTCCTACCCATGATAAATTGGGGAACGACCTCGCCGGGAATGTAACATGAACAGTTTTTGTAAGAGTAAGTGGTCTAGCTACTGCACCAAATAACTACTGCTATTCTAAAGCGAAAAATCTTAAATCTGAATCCATTCATTTTAATTACTCCATAATTTCATCACGACGATTATTTTTTTTTTTTTTTTAAGTTAGCGCAAACGTTTAAATCTTACTTGCGCCAGTCATTACAGTATAAACGTCGACTACGTAAAATAAAAGTGTGTTTTCTAGTAACAATATTATTGATCTTTTATTCTGTCCGTAGTAAGATATAACGACGACAGGGTTTATGACAACTAAGAATTTGTTGTTTCCACCAAAGTTTTTTTTTATTTCAACTTCAAAATGAGTGCAGTATTTAATTTATATAATCTTGATAAATGTTTTGCAAATCATAAACATTTCTCAAAATATGTGAACACAGTCTAAGATATACTATTGGAAATAAAGTAATTTTTCATAATTTTAAAATTAGCACAGTATTTACCGTTTGGATACAGCAAACGTGTCATTTTATGAAAATGATCCTACACGTAAGAAAGTTCGTGTAAATCTACGTAAAATACCTTATTGCGATTAAATGAAGTATACTTTATCATGTATGATAAATAATTTTGTCCGCAAGCTTTTAAAGACACATACAATATTTTTAATATAGCTCATAACTTATCGGCCCTAGAGTAGATGTCAGGTCTATTTTAAATATAACTATCTCTATATATAAACATGAACACTGACTGACATATCAAACTGCAGCCTAAACCACTGAACCTAGAATCGTGAAATTTTTTCTGTGGGTTCCCTTCAGGTCGTACGTGAGCACTAAGAAGGGAGTTTTCGAAATTCAACCTCTGAGGGGGTGAAAAAGGGTGAAATGTATTTAACCCGACGGCCTATCATCGGGATTTTTACTTTAATAGGTAACGCATAAAAATGCACAGTGGCCAATCGAAGGATTTTTCGAAATTCAGCATTTAAGGGGGTAATAAGACCTTAAATGTGTTTCCGATTAACTATCTTTCCGCACAAAGATTTGACATGCACTTTAAAATATTGCTTACGAAAATACCCTAAAAGCAGTTGTTGAATTTTTTGAAATTCGACCCCCAAGTAGTAAAATGGGGCAAAATATGTTTTTTTATGAATCGTCTATATCTTCGAAACACAATTGGCTATCGTCGTGATTTTGACTTTAATTGGTTACGTATACAAATGTCTATGACAGGATTCAAAGACGTTTCTAAATTCTTTAATTAAGGAGGTGAAAATACGTGAAATATATTTTCGATTATCCCTCTATATCTATCAAACCGATCGAGATATCTAAGTGCCCTTTGCTTTAAATTGATGCTTTTGTAAATATCCCAAGTACCATTAAAATATATTTTCCGTATTCGACCCTAGAGTAGTTAAAAAAAGGGGTAAAAAGCGTTTTCGATTCACAATCGATATACATGGATCCCATTGATTACTATACAGCGACATGATTTTTGTTTAAGATTGATGCTTACGCAAATACCTGAAAAGTAATTTCAGGAATTTTCGAAATTCGCCACCTAAGGCGGTGTAAAGAAATGAAACAGGGTGAAAAGTATTTTCAATTAATTGTCTATATATCTCGAACCCAGCGGGATATTGTGTTTTTCACGCTCAAGAGTACTCTAAAACGTGATTTTAGGGTTTTTAGAAATTCACTCTCTGAGGTGGTGAAAAGACCTTGAGTGTGTTTTAGATAAATCCTCTATATCTATCGAACCCGTCGAGATATACAGTTAATTTTTGCTTCAGAATGATGATTACAGAAATGATCGAAAAACAGTTTTAAGATTTTTCGAAATTCGAACTCTCAGTACTGTGCAGTGTTAATGTGTGTTCTTTAATGAATAATAGATTTTGATTCGTGATTTGTACTTCAATTTGATACTTATACAAATTTCTAAGATGAGAATTTAAAGTTTTTGAAATTCGACACCCAAACGGGGGAAAAAGCACAAAATTTTTTTTTCCGTCAACCCATGATATCTATCTAACCAGCAGATATGTTGAGGTGTTGTTCACGTCAGAGTGATGCTTACATAAGTATTTAAAAATTATATGTATTTTTTTTACTTTATAAGATAACTTGATCATTAATAATAATAATACGAAGTTTGTAAACTTTCAGGACAGACGATCCGAAACGCAAGTACGAGCAACGAGAAGTAACTTATAGATGAGTTTCACATCACAGTAACCTATCGAGACGTGGTGTTGTTGTATAACCTCTGTGAATCCAGGACATGAATGTTTTAATTTTTAAATTAAATTTTATTTTCATGAATTATTTCGACGTTCTGGTTTACATTTCTGGAGGTTCTGGGCTCGAATTCCGTTAAAAGCAGCGTGCGAAAGTTCAGTTCTGCCACAAAAAACTGCAATACAAATCGAATTAGTGAAATTTGCATGTCGTCGTTTAAGAAGGGTATAATGTATTATGCAGTTCACTTATCACTTAGGTTCCTCGACAACATCAGCTCACATAATATATAATCTCACTAATCCCAAGGTTGGAGCACTAAATACGTTTCCGCGAAACCGTTTCCTATCAAAACATCCTTATGGCATTAAACTTCAAGTGAATATTTTGAAAATATATAATTGAGGGCACCGTCACCAATGGTTGTGCACAGGGTAAATCAGATGTTTTTTATTCGATTAACCTCTTATATTTAAGAGTCTGTAACTACCCTACAACAACTTTGCAGTGCTATAAATAAGGCTCAGGTGAAGTCGCTGTTAGTGGCAGGAAAAAACTTGAGACTGTTTTTCGCGCGGACAGATAGTGCTACTTATCCTACTGCAGAGTTACCTCAACTAGCAGCTTTGCCATTCTAACACTTGATGACTGAAGTACCAATCTTGTGTACAAAGAGGTTATTAAATTAAAGTAAATATTATCAGTTTAGAATGAAACTCGCGAGCAAAGCTGCAGGGACTCTAGTTTTAATATATACATACTTGACTAATGTAATACGATAATTTGTGTATCAAACAGTTTAACTAGCGTTCTAATCGTATTTGTTAATATATTGTACCGTAATACATTCATGAACACACCCACGTCAGCATAAAATTATAACTTTAACATGTTATTTTTTAGGGGAAAGTAACAAGTTCAAGAGGTATAAAATAATTTTAACTTTTTTAAATGCAAAAGTTATAGTTTTGTTGACGATACCTGTGAATACATTTTCCTCTTGCGAAACAGTTTTAACTCACATGGTTTTCTCTCTATATAACCAGGCATTTATAAACTAAAAACTATATTTTTAATCATTAAAAAAAAAATCACAAAAGTTAGGAAAAAGTTGCAAATTCATCAATTTTTTAGAACACAGAAATTGTTCACTGTGAATTTTTCTATTATTTGGGACTTAGTCCTTATCATGTCATTTGGCTGTGAATTATTTTGTTTACATAGGTCAACTGGTTTTTACTATTTGCATGGCAGCGTAACATCCAAATTTTGATTTTGACGTATTGTTATAAGAAAACAATGCGAGCTAAAATGATTTCATAAGAGGAAACTGTACTCGCAAGTATCGTCTGTAAAAATAACACTATTTCGTAACAATATAAAATTTTCATTTGAACACAGCGTTTACCTTTGTAGGACAGCCAAAAGTTTAGTTACGGCCACCAAATTTTGTCAAGTAAGTATTCTGTAAACTATTTATATCGAAATATTACACCAAAGTTATGAAACCTTTGTTTTGTTGATTATTGTGTTGATAAAAAAATAATCACTGTATTAACCAATAAATCTCTTAAAATATTAATACCTAATTACGTATGAAATATAAACAACTGCTGATACAACAAAACTTATTTTGTAAATTAAAATAGCACGAACAAACATTTTGTACCTCACATATATTCGTCACTGAGATGGTATTTGTCTTTCTATGAAGTTTTTGTGGTTATTATTGCCCTCCACTTAAAGCTCAGCCAGACTTGTTAACGCAGGTGCTGTGTATTGAGGCTGGCTGAACGCATCATCAAGCCTTCACGTTTATCTCCAACAGCAGTACTTATGACATGTCAATACGTACACTCTTCTGTTTCTGTGCGAGTCGCTCCGTAAGAAAATTCATGTTAAGAGTTCACGGCAGGCATCCGCCACGACAGCCTGCTGCGACCAAGATAATCAGCCCTTCCAAGGCAATACTCTATATCTCAATATAATCAAATAAGTTACTTTCCTTTAACAGAATCAGTTTACGGAAACACAGTACATCAGTTTCCTCTTATGGGCATACTTCGTAATGACAAAACCCTAAAATTTATTGAAGTTAATTTGAGACGGAATGAACTTTTTCTTATACTACTACGTGGCATTTTCGTGTGTCATCAAAATGATAAATTATAGGTTCAAATGACAAATTATATTTAATTTTATTGATTGCACACATGCACTTCAAGTTTTTTTTGTCTCCGTGAATTAAGGCAGCCAATCGCTGTCAGTCTCTTCTTTTGTAGCGGTCATTCGCTGTCGCCATCTTCTGATTGGCTGCTATGGTTGCCATCATATTTGTGGCCTAGCAGGTCACTTTGCCATTTTTTTTATTGAATCCCAGGTTTTACTTTGTTTGTATCCGTTATTTCGGTTTGTATTTCCAGGATGTTTCAGGACTTCAGTGCATCACGTAATGGTTTTGTTGTATGTCGATGTGGGGTATAACTTCGAATTGACTCAATTCTACATTATGTTTTGCTGTCGGATGAATGCTCTGCCATTGCTAACCTATGACATTTTTGTGTTTATTCATGGGTGTATTATCTTGTTCTTATCAATACTCTCCTGAAAGTTGACCTACTTACATGATGCCTTTTGAACACCTGCCAGTTGTTCGGCTCGAGTTTTTACAACAGTTTAATATGCAGGTGTTTAGGAACACTAGTACATATTTAGTACATTGCATGTAGAGAGAAAGACTACCAAATTATAATCGTCAAGCAGCATAATTGTTTGCCCCTTGGAGGCTAGGTTTGATTGATTGAAGAGATTTTGGTTAGCACTTAAATCTGGGTTTTAAACGCTGGTGAGGGATGACGTGATGCACGTATGGATCAGTAACGGAATGAAGGGGTAGGGAAAACAGGAGATTCCAGAGAAAACCCACCGACTGGCAGCATCGTCTTGCACAATTCCCACATGCAAAAGTCCGGGGACCGATCCCGCCTGTAATCGAACCCTGATCGCCTTGCGGGAGCAAAGTTGTATGATATCTTTTTAAAAATAAAATGTTTGGCACAATGGCAAGGCCTTCGTTTCACCACTGCACTAAACATTTATCTTACTCCCTCCCTTTTTTAAGTTTGGCATATTCAAGCAACCGAAAGTAAGATGTATTTTGTAATTTGTATTGTATCGTGACTGTTTGTAATCAGTTGAGACGAGTAAACATCCAGTCCTGAACCCAGAAAGATATAGTTAAATATCACGTCTCCTGCCGGGAACTGAGCTCCGAGACCCTGGACTCTCGACCCAGCGGCTAGGAGCACTAACCACACTGAGTCAAGTGGTCGGACCATCTCGACCGTCACGGCCGCTTATTACAAGACTGGACATCCTAAAAGATAACTTTTTCAAACAGACAAAAATTATTGGTAAAATTACTATAAAAAGGATTTTTTTTAATAATAGAGCCTAATTTCCTGTCTTGTATAGTAACCTTACGTTAACATTTACTGACAAAAAATTTCCAACGTATCTCGTTTTAAGATATTCGTTCAGAAATTTCACGTAGAATACGTTTTGTTTCAGACTTTTATCTGCGAAACCAATTCCTTTAAAATAAATTATTTAACATTTATTTCACATTAACTACATGTATACTAACCTGGTAGGTGCACTCAAACATATATCTTCGCGGTGAACCAAAAATCCTTTTAACCCTATTAAATATAGCAATAATTTAGGCTTCAAAAGACTGTCTTCAAACTCTAATATCCTAGCCTAGTATTTGTCTCTGATTCTGGCGGGGCAAACTTAGTTTTTTAACCTCTCGAGACAGACCACCCCAAAGGGAGGATTACCATCGAGGAATAATTCATATAGAGTTTCTCTTTGCAAACGTATCGTTACGTAATGTGGTAGTATTTTCTTTGATTGCTGCTGAAAATTCTTAGCGCACTGTGGTTGGAACACCGGTTTACAGTGCAAGCGGTTCAGGATTCGAATGCTATGTATGGCGCTGATATCAATTTAAGTTAAATGCCATGCAAGTTTATAATTCGTTTCCTGATACACTTTCAGGCGCTAAAATTTGGGATCACAACTTAATTTATGATTGTATTTCTTACTATTCACAGCCCCGTATTAAACCTCTGTGAGGCCCCTGGCATTATCCAGGAAAGAGGCCCCTTTTGCCAAACTTAGAAGGGGGGTCCGGGGATCCTCCCCCGGAAAAATTAGTATTATAAGGTGCAAAATGAAGCAATTTTCAGAGTTTTTTTTAATCGAAATTTTGAATATACAGCGGGAAAAATTTGTAATATTTCTACTATAGGATTGATCTTTACACTAACACATAATAAATTGTGCTACATTAACTTAAGTTTTTGTTCCTGTAACACAAAAACACAATTCCAAAGTTTTTCAATGAAAACATATTTTTCTCTGCAGGTCTTACATTTTAAAGTTAACAAGACTGTCATTAAAATGTTAATGACATTAATACATGCAGTAGTAAATAGGCCGATGAAGGTTTTTAAATGATACGAGCTGAGATAGATTAATTTCTGAAGTTAATTTGAAATCAATAAATAGTAACTTACTTGAATTAGGATACCAAAAGTCAGAAAAATATTGTTCCGCAAACAAAATTTATAACGAAATAAAATCGATTTTTAATTTAAATAATGAAAAAAGTGACACTGAAAAAATTAACTTAAAAATCAAGTTCACTTCCTCCTTAAATAAACATTAAAGTCTACTTCAAAGTTATTAACCTCTTGCACAAAGTCTACCAATATTGTTTACACTACGTAAAAATTGTAGAACGTAACTTTCACAGACTTCTTTAAATTTTTTTGTTCAAAGTCTTTGATGATATCACTAAAGTCTAGTGCTCTAAGTATTCACATTCGATACTGAGAATGCTCAAACTGTTCAATCGTACCTGTTACATAGCACTTCTGTTAACATTTTAATACTCTTCAGAAAATGATAGTTCACCCGAAACATTCTATACCATCATTGATAGAATCACGCTCAGAGAAATTTCCACATTCAGAAATGCTGGCAACAATAAATTTTCATACATATGAAGATATATGGCTTGTCAATTCAACTTCTTTGATGGAGTAGATCAACACCCAACATCCTCACCTTCTACCAAATCTTCTTCGCGCATTGCAATATTTTTTCCCCATCTGCTTTACGAGAATTTGCACAATCACAATCGGAACCCTTGTAAAGGTGTACAAGCTGCAATCAATTTCTGCATGGTTAATGTTAAAATGTAGACATTCTTGTATAGGCCTACAGAAGCGAAATCTTCACGAAAAAGTTTCAGTTGGTCTTCTTGAAGATCAATAAAATCTTTCAGATAAGTCTCAACTGTAAGTTTATTTCTTCCTTTGAAAATAGTATCTGAGTTTCTGCTGTCGTTAAAAAAATTTAAGTCGAGTGCAGCGTCTATTAGTTCTATTTTCTGAATTCTCGCTATTGGTGTTTTCACATGATGTCAAAGCGTAACTTTTGTAGCTGCGAAAATTTCATCTTTTCTGTTTGACGCGTGATTTTAATTACTGGAGTAAGAGTAGGTTTTTGCAGGACTTTGTTGACATTGTTGATTCTTCCCAAGATATCATTCCAAAAGTGAGTGAAGAACACTGTCTCAAATCATTCCATGCATTTTTTCAAACCAGCAGCTTTTAATTTATCAGCAGACAGCTCAGTATCATTTCTAATCGAATCCAATACTGACTCAATCACTTGATATCTTTCGCTCAATGCTAACAAACCTACAGCATCTGCCCTAGCTTACCATCCAGTGATGGAGATTGGCTTTAGCTTTTTACTCAAGTCAGTCATTGAGGATAACAAAATGTTCCATCTGCTAATTGATATAAAGAAGTTGTATAGGGATGGAATGAAGTCAAAATAATATTGTAGCCTTTTGATTGGTGTCGTTTAGATTCAGCTATAACTAAATTTCTCATGCTAAGTACAGAGACAAAAATCGACTACCGTTACATACATGCCTTTTACAAAACGGCAATTTTTTGAAATAACAACATAGAAATCAAACTTTCTCTTACTCTCATAGCACAGACCGCTTGTTTCTCTACTCAGTATATCGATTCCTCGGTAGTAAAAAATACATTGCTTAAAGTGCTGCCAACAGGATGTGTGCAGTGCACCTGCACCATCTTTCGAAAGCTAGCTTCTTGATTAAGTTTCTATAGATCGGTTTGCTAGTTTGTAATGTATGAATTAATAAAAATGAAAATATGCCGGTAAGGTAAAATATATAACTAAACAGTTTCTTACTCTTCAAGCCAAAACAGGAATTAATAATTTTTGTGATTACGTGTTGTCACACAAAACAATATATTTCTAGATTTTCTCTGCTAATTCATGGGGGGCCCCTCTGACAGGCGAGGACCCCGGTGGCCGCCGGGCGCGCCTATACGTTAATCCGGTACTGTTTCCAATAATTGACTAACACGGCCATTAAAAATGTGACACATTTTACGTAACATATGTAAATATTGCAGGATGTGCTAGTCTTCTATATAAAATGCATAATATTACTGATGCTTTTGGATAAAAATTCGTTTAAAATTAACTCTATATATGAAGTAACAATTTAAAATTAAGTTTATAATATATGTGTGTAAACACACACCTAAAACGAAATGTTGTATATAACATAAGCACTATTATCATGAAACACATCATAAACGAAATTGATATTACACTACTTAAACAAGCCAAGAAATGTCTATGTAAATATACTTCACTTGCAAAATATAGAAACTGTACAATCCATTTAATTAATATATTAAAAATACTTGAACAAACAATATTTCAAAAGGTAAGGGCGCAATTATGGAACTTCTGATCAGTGCAAGTGAATAAGGCGTTTTATCAATGAACATGTGTGTTTTAAATGTCGTCGAACTTCTTTGTTTTCTAACGTAATCTAATCAACTTTGTATTTACAGAAATCCTCGGGTGATTCATTTGTATGTATTATAACAAAGGTATACACATCATAATTTTCTTTGCTTGTCTGGCATTGGCACCCGTTATCGCGTAATTTGTCGCGTATGAAAATATCTCCCTTGTATGTCAAGGGGGTTCCCGGTTTACGGTTAAGAGTTGCTGGACGTTTTAATAGTTGGTTTAAACTATTAATTAAGTCACAATTAAAGAAACACCCAACCTTGAAGGTTACTGATGAAACGTATAATGTTTAATGCATTTTTCAAAGAGGACCTATAAAATAAAATTTATTAAAATTGACATTCCAAATATCTACCCTCATCAACTTTTTATATTAACGTTCTAATTGCAATTTACAATCATAATTATCTCGTCATTCCACTTAAAGCTAACACGTACGGTGTAGTGTTAATCTTGAATAATCTTATAAATTATGAATAATTATGTGTATTTGATTCAGACTACTATTTAGCAAATAAGGATATTCGAACATTACATAAAAATATAACAAAGGTATTTAGAATAGTCTTGAATCATCAGAACCGGTAATTGATTTTTGGTTTCTGGACATGAACGCAATCAATATACTGTAGTAAATTATGCAAAATGCATGATTTTTATTGAAAGAGTATGTATGTATATAATGGCTCATAATATCACCATCTACTACAAACCGCTTGAAATGATCGGTAATTTATTGTTTACTTATTTTGACGATTGTAATGTCATACAGTATGATATAAGTTTGGTGTAAGTATTTAATGGAAATAACTTACTTTACCTAGAACCTTAAATGCATTGCGCTTTATAATTTAACATTGTAAAAGACAAACGACCAGGTGATATTCGTTTCCTTGTATTATTAAACGATTAAAATGCCAGTGTGAACAATTCATAACTTGTAATGTTCTTATGACAATTAGTAACTTACAATTCAAAAAGACGATGACGGTTTAAAGTTACAGCTCTTTGGTTTCTTTGTTTTAAATAAATATTTTGTTAATAATTTGGTATTATCTGAATACCACACGGATATCTGATATTCGCAAACTTACAACAGTTATCTTCGGCTTTTATTGACGTAATAGTAGGAATAAACTTGACTTTATATTTTGGGTCTTTGATAAATATGAATGAAATACATGTTAATTACTTATTTAATTTTGAATATTGTCATTCTTAATACATTGTTTCTGTGGGAAAAAAAATTCTATTCCATCAAGGGAATCGAACCTGCGTCTCAAGAACGGTACGAGAGTGTCGTGAGGAGCTCGTTGGGTTGTTGCGATTTCGATGCGTGCCTCTCTACGCTGCCGAAGATACGGGAAGTGGGACTTAAAAAAAAATTTCTGGCCTGTAGAGAGGCGACATTTTTTGTGTGGCCGAGTGTACATGAAAGAGGATGTGTTCCAACAGTATACTCACAAAACAAAACTTTATTATAACATACCATGTTGCATTTACAGACAAATAAATGTTGCATTACGGCCCTTATTGACCTATCTGAACTAAAAGACATACTTAGATTATAATTTGGTCATAAAATAGGAACGGCATCTGTTAGAGAAGTGGTAGTATCAATCTGATTATGATTCATGTTCTTTGTTTGGATGTTCTATTTTGTTAGCTTTAAGTTGCAAGTAGTATGGCTTACTGTCATAATTCAAGAACTGTATAAGTTTGAATACATATTTTAGTTTAGCAGCTTTGACTGGTAACACATTTGCATAAACAGGGGCTGTGGGCATGCTTACGAAATTTATGTTTGGTTTTATCATCTTAAAGTAATAATTGACCAGTCCATTCAATGTTGTATGGGCTTTCGTTGTAAATTCATGGTTGACATGGATTATAACAATGACGCTGTTAACACGTTAAGCCCTTGAGAGGGCATGATATGCAAAAATGTTTATTAGAATTTGTAGGAAACTGAAAATCAGCTTGGGAACCTTTGTGAGTCTCTCTAGTGAACAACAGTATTTATAACATCACAATTCTCTAACTTTTATTCTGGGGCAGTAGATTACGGTCACTGGTGCGTATCACTATGCAAAATATTGTTCACCTTCATTCACAAGGGGATGTTTATAATTCTGGGTACACCAGCCTAGGGATGGGGAGTAATTGTCGGAACGGTTGTAAAGAAAGGTACCGAAGATAGAAACTGGAACCCGAGTTTCAAAAATCGGAAAGAATGGTTCCGTCGGAAAATTATATTATTACAGTACTTTCGTACACAAACGCTACAGAATTTGTTTATGTTTACTGTAATTACTTATTAATTAAATACTCACGGGTTAAAATTTTAAACGATACAACTATTGCTCGAGTAGACTGTGTTTCTGCAGTCGCAAGTTATTTTACAATGCCTTACTTGGAACTGTATCAGCGTAACTGTCCGAGCTTATAAACGGTTCCGGTCTCGGTACAGTTGTAAGTTATGAGAAGTTCCAGCGAATGAACGGAACTTTTGTGAACTGTTTAGAACCGAATAATATATTTTTTAAAATAAACATTAAAACATGAAAACTGTTTTGTATTGGGAGTTGGATGACAAAAACTACTATCGCCATAAAGAGTAAAGTTAAAACAGTCATAGTTAAGCCATGGTGGAAAATATAGACGTATCAGGTGGAACTGTTAGGAGACCCGGGACTGTAGTGTTATAAACCACAGTTCCAACAAAGTTCCAGTTTCGCAGGGGAGCTGAAATTAAGTGACCTGCTCTTGATCGGCACATATTATGTATTCAGTAGATTTTAATTTTTGGACATTTGTGCATTAAAGGCGAAATTCCTTCATGCAGTATCGCAAACAAACGAAAAAAAAACATATTTAAATATCAATACAGTATAGTTTTTGCGAAACCTTATATTGAAACAATTCAGGAATGATAGTATTTTTTTAAATTGATGTCAATTGCACAAAAAATTCAGATTTTTTTTTGTTCGCTGTGTAAATTGTATTAACTTTAAAAATTAAGTTGGTATACATTTAGCATATTGATGCATCTAGTACGACTTACGACTGGTACAATTTTTTTCATTTTTTCACGAAGCAACTTGAACATCACGTGTATTTGAGTTTGTGGAGCTGTATCGATTATTTTTAAATCCATAGCAAGATACAATTCAACCTCTAAACATTATTTAGTCTTTGCAAACTGCAAACGACGAATGCTTCAGTAATTGTAAACACACGTTAAATAAATGTTGCACACAAATTAATAGATAACTGTTTTGGCCCTTATATCTTAAACTTATATTCCTTATCTTATCGTTAGATAACTTCAACTTTTGAATTTCCGCCAAAAATATTGGTTTACTGACAACACTGATGCTCTGAAGCCCCAGTAAAACCAATAGACTGAGTAAACGGATGTAGCCTCGCACAGGTTATCGTCATCAACCATCAGTGACTATCAGTACCGTCAGCATTATCGAAACTATAGCTGACATTACTGAAAACACTAGCCAGTGAGATCAGTGAATAACGGACTAGACAATATAATTTGAAAGCAGAAAAAAAATCATTAAATGAAAATTTGTGCACCATCTGTTGAGAAGGTTGGGAATCAGTATAACTGCACATGCACTTGGATGAGGATCGAAAGTCGCATAGCTCGTGTGCTGTCGCATAGCTCGTGTGCTGCTGCGTAGCAGCTAAAAATCTAACTACTAGTATGTATCGTCAACATTTCGAGATTGGTTTCACCATTGGTTACTAGGGGCGACACAAGTACCAAATAGAGAGCTGATATAAATTTTGGGCATACATATGTAGATGTAGATTTTCAATGATTTTCTAGAAAAGAGAAACTTTTAGGGCAAACGCCTTTAGGGCAAACGACGGACCAGAAAAATCTTTTAGGGCAAATGCCTTTAGGGCAAACGACTTTAGGGCAAACAACTTTAGGGCAAACGAGTTTAGGGCAAACGACTTTAGGGCAAACGACTTTAGGGCAAACGACTTTAGGGTAAACGATTTTAGGGCAAACGACTTTAGGGCAAGTGACTTTAGGGCAAACGACTTTAGGGCAAACGACTTTAGGGCAAACGACTATAGGGCAAATGCCTTTAGGGCAAACGACGCGCTCCCGCAAGAGTTAGGTTTGTCAACAGCATACTTGAACAAAGAAAACTCGGGCAAAATCACTAATCACCAATATATTCAGGTACTTTTCAAATTTACAAGGCGTTACAATGTTAAGCATACATCCAATTGGGCTTCGTGCAAAATGTGCACAGTTCAAATTTACACACTCTTAAATCGTGTCAACTGCCCACCACAAATACAATAAAGGGCCTGATGCTTATTATAATTACAATCATACGCATTGAGTTTTCCGCCACAAAACCTTAACTACACTCATTACATTCATACGCGTTTAGTCTCCAGCAGTTTTCGGGAAATCAGAAGGTTAGAAGACAATTTCCTTGTCCGAGGGCGACATTAAATTTTCACCAGCTCATCGGCCTGTGCAAATCCAGGCACCTTAGCATTTTGTCGTTATGCGGCTCTCCCGGTCTCGGTAACGGCTCCGCTTGACATACAGGAAGAAGGGAAGCTAAATGTTTGCCATTTGCCCCAGTTTGGTGGACCTTCAAGGCGACAAATGTGCCGGCACAGAAACAATCAGGGGAGACTCACCCATGTCTCAATGTTACGCCGTCACTGTAGCGGACTCACCACACAGCCGCAATGTCCCTTGGTATTGCAATTTCCCACATTGCCAAGCGATGCAGAGAGCCCACAGGAACTCCTGGTTACCATCCGGCAGCACTCGTTAATCCGCCATTTCCACAATGAGGAGGGCTTCCCCTCCTAGACCCTTTCTCGTCCACGCCCGACACAAGAGTGAGTTCTCTTGCTCGAGCGGCCGCCAGCTTGACTTGCCGACGCGCGCACCCCTACCGCCAGTCGACGGAACCAGACCACCCCCTCCCCTCCCGGGCCCACCCCTCCATGGCCAGTGGAGTGGGAGGTCCGAAGAGGAAAGGGAATGCGCCGGCACCGTCAACTGGGGCTTCCACTATTAATCACTCTAGCCGAGATCCTCGAGACCTCGGGAAAACCAAGAAGAAACCCTCTAGATACCCCATAACCCAACCTGGACTCAGGAATCATCGTAATATCTCCTAAAAGAAAGCCCTTTAACTAAGGGTGATCGCTCAACACATCCAGATACAGACGTGCCACCACATTTAGTGAGTTTATCACTGAGGAACGGTGAAATGACAGCGTGGGAAACAAGTCCAACTAGTACCAGCTTTTCTGCATGGTTATTAATAACAAGTGGTTTTAGTCTCCGTTCACTCTAAGTTGAGTTCTGAAGTAAACAGATAACGTAATATCATTGCACTTTGCTAGCTTCTAATTGGCTCAATTTGTGTGTCGCGTCAACGTACTATTTCCAACCGACAAAAGTGTGTACATTTGGCACCATAGGAAACAACAACGCAGTTTATATTAAAACAATATTGCGTGAAAATTTTGTATGTGTTATTGACATAGGGAAACAAGAATTACATAAAAACTTGATAAAAATATTGACATCATGTGCAATTAGGCTACTGTATATTTCAAAATTTAATAGTAATTGTCAAGTCATGACTAACGATTGTATTCAATTATTCCGGTATTAACGTAACGAAAATATGGTTCTACATGCAGAAAAAGTTGTCAACAAAATGGGTGATTAAACTTACTGTAAAGTCCTCCTGGATTATTTTGTACTTCGTTTTGGAAAAATTACATTTTATAAATCACCAAACAATCTGTCAATAATTCACGACACATTTTGCTTTTTTTATACATAAAAGATTGCTATGCGAGATTTTTATTCTTGCCTTATGAACATCACCACAATTTGTTCAGCAATGAAGACATATATCCATGTTTCGAAAACCATGCAAGACATTTTCACTGTTCACGCCCAGCATCACATAACCTAATTCGCAAGCGATGTAAATATTAACCGACGCGAGGACGGAACAAAATAGAACAAGGAACTTTGGTTCGGACCACGTGGCCGTGGTTCGGATGAATTGGAACGGAAAATGGACTAACGAATGTGAACTTTCGCAGTGACCACAACATTGACGCGTTAACGACCAAAAATACTTTGAAAAAATAAAACATTATATCTGATAGTGATATTTCTGACTTAATTTTACTGTGGTAATCATTACTGAACTAAACTTTTGCTATTTTCAGAGTATCGTACATCTCTAAATACTGGCAAGTGTACCAAGAAACTCGTACGTTTACCAGTGCGTCAGTCGTTAAATAACTCGTGAACCAACTGTACATACGTGTTGTCTGCTAACCATTATTATAGTAATAAACATATAACGCCGTAGATTGTGTTTGAAACGTCTGTATAGTTTAGACATTTGTTAATAAAACTCTCTCATTAAGTGATGGAGTGGTAAATTTATATGTACACGACATATAACAAAGATCTATTTCTTATGCAAGATCACAGTGCACGCGGTCGGCAGCCAATGAACATGTTTGTTTATAATTTGCTTTGTTTATCGTAAAACTTAACTAAGAGTGAACGGAGAATAGTACATTTAACTACTCCAATATATTACAGATAATATTTATATACAATTGTCATTAAAATTTGTGTAGTGTTGGGAAACATATTTTTAGTCCTCCTTTTGTAAAAGACAGCAAGATACGTTGGAAAAATTATAAGATTGAAATTTTCGTGAAACAAAGAAAAAAATTAATTGATACCCACATTCTGCATTTAAAATGTAAAGATAAAATGGTCTTTTGCTTCACAGATTTTTATTTCTAGGTTATGTGCGAGAGAAATTTGTAAATTTATGGGAAGCACAGTAGGAGAACAAATCAAAAGAAATACAATTATTCTAAATATTGAATGCACTTGCTTGCTGAGACACCACTTTACTTTAAAATATGTCAATATTTTAAAATAATGAATTATAATTAGTATAATTCCTTTTACTTGTCATGCAATTTAGAAAAGGGCTCCCTAATTCCACTTGGCACATACAGGCTGCATACTTTACTACAATAATAATCACAAAAGTTCTGCGCTGTTTGCCTGATATGACCTTGCGTGACTTGTTTATCTTGTGTGTGCTCGAGCTATGAGAAGAGGGTTGGAAGCAGGACAACAAGCAACCAGCTGGCCTCTCTTCCTCGTGTTTAGCAAGCACTATCATAGTTTTTAGCAACGTCAAAGAATTTTTGTTTGATGTTTTTCATTTCACGAACAATTTGTACACCAGTGCTACCATCACTAACAAGCTTTGTCATCACCTCTCTATTATCTACGTGGTTGATTAATAGTTGTTCTGACTATCTTTTCACATTTACATGCCATTTAAACTGTGTTGTTGTTAACTAAGCTGATCTCACTAGCACCATAACTGTAAACACTATCGAACCTGGTGATAAGTGTGCACATATGCACGTCTAGTCTCACAGAGATAACAACCATGTCAGTCTCACCCGCATGTCTACTGTATTGTTACAAGTTTGAGACATAAACTTCATATGTGGGCAATTTCCATGAGTTCGTTTTGGATAGAGGTCTTATAATTATAAATAAAAGATTTAAATTAAGTACTGGATTTAATAGTTCACAAAGCTACGAAATACACAGAACAGTAATCAACTATAGCTCTCACAACACAATTACCCCTGTGTCACAGTCACGTTAATTAACTTTGAAAATTAAAGCACAAAAAATGTCTACCATCAATTAATTAAACAGTACAAATCACAATAAAATTCAGTCATATATCCAATCAACAGTATTTCAAGTAGTGACAGTGTACAACCTTAATAGTCCGCCGTGGTAATGAATCGTCGTGTGCTGCGCAGCACCCCGAGTGCACCGCTGTCTTCACTCTTGAGGTCTTCGGTTCGACTCCCGTCGCGTACCTACTTCTTCGCCCGTCAGCCCGCCGCAGCAGTTCTCTTGGTTCGTCCAACACTGCTCCGAAGGTAGCCGCCTGCGGCCTCACAGTAGACACTTACGTCACCAAGATGTCTTCACCAGTCTATCTCCACAACCATAGCACCTTCCTCTAGCACGACCAATAGCGAACTCTCTGCGAATTTGTCGATTCAGCCCTTATATATTAGGCAAAACAGTAGGGGAATTACCGCATCACAGGGGTCTAAAATTAGACATTTCATCATGTTTCGCACGTGGTTTGAGTCACGTACGCTGCTTTGGAGGGCAAAAATGCAGTTGGGACAGGTATCTATGACGTAGTTTTGGCGGGATTCCCACCATGAGACACCCGGACTTTGAGTCATGGGCCAGCCCTTCAAGGTGTTTCAATACAGGCCCCATCCAGCCCGCCCTCAGAAACACAGCATGCAACACTGCCCCCTCCTTAAGTCCGTTCGTCCCGAACAGACACAACAGCCTCAGGTCCATTGTAGAGGGCTAATCTGTCGATGAGTACAACTTTAGGTCCTCTCGCACGAGAGCCTCGACAAACAATCCGAAACACAACATCATTGATTTTCACTATTTCATAAGGGCCTTCCCAATTCTTCTGCAGCTTGGGACAATACCCCTTCTTTCTCTGAGGGTTGTACGACCACACTAGTTGACCTTCTTGAAATGTTTCATCTGGTGCATTCCTATCGTAGCGAGTCTTCATCCTGTCGGTGTTGATCCGAAGGTGTCGCCGGGCAAAGTTGTGAGTGTGAACCAACTTGCGACGTAACTCGCTGGCATACACTGGGGATGCAATCTGGTCTTCCTCCGTCGGTCGTCCGAACTTCAGGTCGCTCAGGAGACGGAGCTCTCTTTCCTTATGTTCGACCAGAGCAACACGCCGCACCAAATTGCCTTGACAGTGTGCGGGCATAACAATCTCACTGGATTCCGGCAAAACAGCTGTCTCGCAACAAACCGCCTGGCAGCTGGTTGGCGAGGATAGTTCGCTTCGTGGTATCATTACCAGTTCATGGTTGCCAGCCCTTAGTACTCCTGACCGAGTATCTATACAGCACTCTAACTTGCGCAACACATCCAGGCCCAGTAAACACTCATCTTAATGTCTAATGGCTATGTACACTTCGTGTTCAGTGTAGAGGTCACCCAACTTCATTGGACCTTCCTCTTCTCCTTCACCGGCGTAGTCTCACCTGTCACGGTCGTCAGAAAGCTTTGTCTGAACTTATGGCCATGTGTTTGCTGTGGAGAAGGTCCTAAGATGTCCGGTCTGACAACAGTAATTGTTGATCCAGTGTCTACAACCATGTGGCAAGAAACATTATCCAGACTGCCCTCCACTAGGATTGCATTACCCTCTTGTTTCACTGAGCGTACTCGATGAAATACTGGGGCCTTATGATCCGCCATCAGTGTTCTTCCCTCTGTGAGATGTCGTCCTGACTCATAACCACAGCTATTAGATTGCCATTGTGTGCACTGGGCTCGCAGATGTCCAGGTCGTCCACATGTCCAACACTTCAGTTGTCCCTCTGGTTGCTGACAAGGCAAAGCCGATGGCTGGGTAGATTTGGCAGTCTCATGTTGCACTTGGTCAATGTTATTTTGTTGCAGCTGCTTGCATTGGGCTCTCAGGTGTCCACGTTGCCCGCACATCCAACACTTTGGTTGCCTCTGTGGTCGAGCGCTAGGTGTGATTGACGTGATTCTATTCATGAGTACATTCATCAGGGCTTCTATTTTCTTCAGAATGTTCCCTAGGCGATCATCTCTCTCGTCGCCGGACAGTGCGACTGCCTGCACAGCATGCCGAGTTGAAGGTCCTCTTGCAGACTCGACCTCCAGTGCTCTGGCCAGGGCATCCTGCATAGTCCTTGGCGCGGCAAGGCACACTGCTTGATGCACATCTACATCAACAATGGCGTCGACGAAGAAGCCGACTGCTATGATGTCTCGCGCCTGTTCTGGACATCCCTCGAGCGACAAATGGGCGAGTCGCACAATGTCCTGCCACAATTCTTGCAGTGGCTCTCCTGGTCTCTGGGTGCGGCTTCTTAATTGTGCATGGTGGGCCTGTTGTAAGTACTTGTCTCCGAAACGCAGCTCCAGGGCAGTAACTAATGTCGAGTATTCCAGACGTTGTTGTTCTGGAAGCGACTGGAGTATGCTGAGGGCAGGTCCCCTCAGCACAGCTGCAAGATAGTAGGCTCGTTGCTGGTCAGACCAACCATTTATTTTTGCCACAATCTCGAACTGATTTTGGTATTCTCGCCATGAAGTTTGACCATCGTAAGGAGCAGGCTTAACAGAAATTCCTTTTCCAATGTTCGATGCAGGCATACTAGGTACAGAAACATGTCGCAGCCCATTTTCTGCCTGGTTGGGAATCACACTATAGCCTGGTTCAAACTTCGTGGTCTTCTCTTCGCCGCCTTGAGGTATTGATTCAGCAATGACCATGTCTTCTCCGGTAACAAGATGGCCACCCTCTCTACCATGGAGAAGTTCTTGACACTCCTTCCTCAGCTCATCCACTTGTTGCTGCATGCTATTTTTCACGTAGTCCATCTCTTCCTTTACGCTGCCTTCCTTCTCGTTTACAACCTCTATTTCCTGGTACACGATTTCTTTAACATCGTCTATTGTTCTGTCCACCACTTCATTCACTTTGTCTACCTTTTCACTTACACTGTCTACAAGATTACTAACATTCTCTATTTTCTTATCAATATTTTCATTTACACTATCTATTTTCTTATCAACATTTTCATTTACACTATCTATTTTATTATCAACATTTTCATTTACACTATCTATTTTCTTATCAACATTTTCATTTACACTAACTACAAGATTACTAACATTCTCAATTTTCTTATCAACATTTGCATTTACACTGTCTCTGATAGAATTGATTTGGCCACTTAATTGGCCACTCAATCCCTCAATGAGGGCTTTCAGTGCTTCTATTTCAGCTGACATTTTTCTTGTAATCATTCACATTTACAATTGAAATTTAAACTTAAAATTTATGAATTAGCTCAATTTAATTAAACAGCAGTTGTGTGCATTGTTTTAATTTAAATAATTAATTATTGAATTTACTTTATGCCTCTATCCCACTTCTGACACCAGTGTTACAAGTTTGAGACATAAACTTAATATGTGGGCAATTCCCATGAGTTCTTTTAGGATAGAGGTCTTATAATTATAAATAAAAGAGTTAAATTAAGTACTGGATTTAATAGCTCACAAAGCTACGAAATACACAAAACAGTAATCGACTTTAACTCTCACAACACAATTAGTTATGCACACAATTACCACTGTGTCACAGACACGTTAATTAACTTTGACAATTAAAGCACAAAAAATGTCTACCATCAATTAATTAAACAGTACAAATCACAATACATCCAATCAACAGTATTTCAAGTAGCTGCACAGCACACCACGAGTGCACCACTGTCTTCACTCTTGAGGTCTTCGGTTCGACTCCCGTCCCGTATCTACTTCTTCGCCCGTCAGCCCGCCGCAGCAGTCCTCTTGGTTCGTCCAACACTGCTCCGAAGGTAGCCGCCTGCGGCCTCACAGTAGACACTGACGTCACCAAGATGTCTTCACCAGTCTATCTCCACAACCATAGCATCTTCCTCTAGCATGACCAATAGCGAACTCTCTGCGAATTTGTCAATTCAGCCCTTATATATTAGGCAAAACAGTAGGGGAATTACAGCATCACAGGGGTCTAAAATTAGACATTTCATCAGTATTCAAAGAAACTGCAAACATTACAGTTTACGTACAGAAGATTGTCTTATAACACTAATAAAATTTACTGCAAAATAATTTTAATATTTTGCACAAGAAAACTGCACTTGAAGGCCATAATTCCCTATCTGTAATGTTTTTGATTTTTTTTCCCAATATTAAAAAAGAGTAGTAGATATCAAACATCTCTTAGACTGATTTGATTAAATGGGATTTTGCTGTAATAGGTAATTTTTTCAAGATAAGATCATCTGTTTCAAGTAATAAGTCCATAAAAAAAGTTTTAATTAATTACGTAATTTATTAAAAACCATCATATTTACATTCTTGAAAAAATTTACCAACATGGTGAAAACTATTTTAATCAAATATACTGAACAGAGTTGTTATATCACTTTTAATTTAGGCTTGAAAAATAACCGTCCTGACAACTGTAGAAATATAGGAGCATGACCTTAAACTATACATACAAAACATTGTAGTTAATCATATAACACTTTATGTATGTCAACTCACCTTTATTGAAATGTCACAAAACTTGCTTTTTGTAGATAACAAAGCATGTGTTCTGGTTTTTTTAATAACTAACTTTATACATAAATTTTACTATTTGGAAGCCATCTCATAACTAGAAATCTTAAAAATCATTGAACTTATACTGCCCTACAAACACGTTTATAGTGTGATAAAACTAACAACAACACATCTAAGTATCTGTATAAGGCAATGTTATCAGAGCGACTAATGAACCAAGGGAATCTACAGAAGGAAGTGGGGAAACTGCTGTGTCACACTAGCCCTATAGGTGCACGCGCTTGGAAAGCAGGTAGCATCTTTCATAACCTATGATTGGCCAGGGCAAGGTACATTTACCTTACACAATATAACGAAGATGAATGTAAAAATATTGTACTGTGCTCAGTTTATGAACTGTTTGGGTTAAACCATAGAGAACCAAAGATGCTCGAAGAACATTGTAAACTTTTTTTTCTACTTCTGCGATGTTAATCGGTAAGAAATTAAATGTGCAAAATGTACACTGAGAACTTACTGTACATGTTTTGTAAAGTTATATATGTATATACATAACATAGGTGATATTATACTTTAATTATAGCTGCACTGTTACTAAGTTAATATGTATGCGTGTTGTTACATTGCAGGGATTCCTATGTTCAGCTGTAAAGAGTAGTCATGAGGCAGAACATTCTGAAGCCAGAGCAGAGTGCTACTGTGAAGAAAATGGCAGAGAAGTAAAGACTGAGTGTTGTCATGAAGATGGTGAAACTGAAACTGCTGCTCTGTCTATGAATTTGATGTGTAAATTATGCAATGTGGTTTCAGTGGATTGCAAGTGTTGGCAACGTGAAGTTCAGTGCTCGCCTGCTGAATTTAAAGACCATGACCCTACGGCCTCTGAAACACAAAGTCTACAGATGGTTTCATTGTCTACTCACAAGCGCAGTGACAAGTATACGTGTGATCACTGTGGGAAATCATACAGCTGGAAAAGTTACTTAACACGGCATATCACTACGTGTAAACAAACACATATACTTCAGGGAAAGATTAGGCAGAAATATTCAAGTAAAGGGAATAAGATGGTTCACAAAAATGAAAAAAACACAGGAAATTTATTGAACTTCAAAAGAGGCAGTAAAACACATAGTTTGAAATATGCTCACAGGAGGCATAACACAATAAATTCCAGTAACTCTCCGGATATTTGTAATAAATCATTTTCTCTGAAGAGTAAACATACTAGACATAACAAACAGCATACTGGGGAGCGTACATTTAGCTGTGAAGTGTGTAGTAAATCATTTACTTGTAAAAGTTCTCTTATTATTCACCACAGACAACATTCTGGAGATGGACTATTTAGCTGTGAATTGTGTAGTAAAGTGTTTTTTCGGAAAAGTAGTCTAATTAGACACAACAAAGTGCATACTGGTGAGCGTACCTTTAGCTGTGAAGTATGTAGTAAATCATTTGCTCTGAAAAGTAATCTTCTTGTACACATCAAAGTGCATACTGGAGAGCGTCCCTTTAGCTGTGAAGTATGTAGTAAATCATTTTCTAAGAAAAGTATTCTAATTAGTCACAACAAACTGCATACTGGGGTGCGTCCCTTTAGCTGTGAAGTGTGTAGTAAATCATTTACTGAGAAAAGTAAACTTATTACACACCACAAACTGCATACTGGGGAGCGTCCCTTTAGTTGTGAAGTATGTAGTAAATCATTTACTGAGAAAAGTACTCTTATTAGACATAACAAACTGCATACTGGGGTGCGTCCCTTTATCTGTGAAGTATGTAGTAAATCATTTACTGAGAAGTGTAATCTTCTTGTACACAACAGACAGCATACTGGGGAGCGTCCCTTTAGCTGTGAAGTATGTAGTAAATCATTTACTGAGAAGAGTAATCTTCTTGTACACAACAGACAACATACTGGGGAGCGTCCCTTTAGCTGTGAAGTATGTAGTAAATCATTTACTTGTAAAAGTTCTCTTAATATTCACCACAG
The DNA here is from genome assembly GCA_003012365.1 of Medauroidea extradentata. Taxonomy (NCBI): domain Eukaryota; kingdom Metazoa; phylum Arthropoda; class Insecta; order Phasmatodea; family Phasmatidae; genus Medauroidea; species Medauroidea extradentata. The sequence goes on along the minus strand of PNEQ01099402.1, from coordinate 6,140 downwards.
ACAACATTCTAGAGATGGACTATTTAGCTGTGAATTGTGTAGTAAAGTGTTTTTTCGGAAAGGTAGTCTAATTAGACACAACAAAGTGCATACTGGTGAGCGTACCTTTAGCTGTGAAGTATGTAGTAAATCATTTGCTCTGAAAAGTAATCTTCTTGTACACAACAAATTGCATACTGGAGAGCGTCCCTTTAGCTGTGAAGTATGTAGTAAATCATTTACTGTGAAAAGTAATCTTATTATACACAAAAGACAGCATACTGGAGAACGCCCCTTTATTTGTCAACTGTGTAGTAAATCATTTGCTCAGAAAAATGCTCTTAATACACACAACAAACTTCATTCTAGGGAGTGTCAGTTTAGCTGTTAACTGTGTAGTAAATCATTTGCTATGAATTGTTTATACATGTCAGCTATTGATGTCTTAAAGTAGCTTGTAGCAGACAACTTGGTGACTGTGTATGTGTGTGTATATATATAGATATACACACATACAGACACACACACACACACACACACACACACACACACACACACACACACACTCTCTCTCTCTCTCTCTCTCTCTCTCTCTCTCTCTCTCTCTCTCTCTCTCTCTCTTTTTTTTTTTTTTCTCTCTGAAGTGTTCAGCCACTTCCCTGTCTTGGTTAAATCTTTATAAAGTATTTTTTTTTTTATTTAAATTTAAATGTAAATCTTTCATAATAGGCTATATGCCATTTTCAGGGTTATTTTGTCAGGTGTCCGGTATGATACAACTGAATTCAATAAGTTAGTGATTGGGGATATGTTAATTTAAAGTCATCTTTTCAAAATTTAAGTATTAAAATACAGTCAAGGAATTTTAAACTAGAGTCTTTTGATTATTTTCCATGCTTGTTTGGTTTCAAATTGACCACAGTAAAATTTAATTATTTTTTGTTGATATAACTTTTTCTTGTATTTTGACTAATTTTTTGAGTTTTGGCTATTTTACCATATTATCAAAGTTGCTCTGGTGAAGTGAGTATCTTTTGGTGTTGCAAGCTTCTCCAGGCTGTAGGATTTCTGGCGCGACATTGTGGTTGATCTCTTGCTTCATGGAATTTTCTCCATGACGTAGATTATTGACGCACGTAGGTCAGCCATCACAGGGGGTTGCTTAGGGTATTGTGCCGCGAAAGTAGTTCCACTGTTGCGCACCTTTTGTCCCCAATTATTATATTTGTGTGGATAAATCATTTTATTTCGATGTAAAAACTATAAGTTCAGATCTTGGAATGCTTTGTTTCTTGTTGTAAGGGTAATTTTGCTGGTTTTGTTAAATTTTGGATACTGTTGTATCACTCCGCCGTGGTGCGCTATTAGTTACCATGTCCGTCGAGTGTTTATCAGTCGGGTAGTGATGGCGGAGCGGGAGAGACGTCTGCAGGTCGCGAGGGTGCAGCGGGGAGTGCTGGAGAGGCTGCAGTAAGCTTCTTTAGTGCCTCTGGAGTTTTTTCTTTGTCTTTGTTTATTTTTGAACTTTAAAACCTTATATGAAGGTGGCGGTAGATACTGTGGGATGGCATAGCATATAAATTGCTAAAGTTTCAGGCAACGGACGGATGTTTCGTAATTATTTCGTTTGTTCGGGCATGGTAACGCCGGACATCTGACCATTGGTTTGTGTTTTGGTACCAAACAGTGGAGTCATCACTAAGTAAGCAGAAATTGTAAAACGAAAAATTGGAAATAAACGAACAGTTGCTGTATTTTGTGGTTTTAATTTGTAAAATCACCATAATAATTTCTGTCCCCATTTATTTTAACAAACTGAGCTATCCGGAGCGCGCAAACCACAAATCCTCAACGCCCACTACCGTCACAACAACAGTGACAACAAACAACAGCAGACGCAAGCCGCGTCACATCTTTGTCGCCGCGAACAGGGACCGAGGGAACCCAAGTACCTCGGGGGCCCAGGACCCGTGGAACAACGAGTCACGAGAGTAAAATAAACATCGGCAGTACCAGACCGCGGCAGTTCAAAAGATAGCGGCAGAGTCAACTGCCGGAAGGTAAAGTAGCGGCCAACAAAAGGAATTCAGGTTAGTGTCGACGGAAGTGAAGGTCATAACTTGAGAAGCAGACGGAAAAAAACTAATGGTTTTGTTTTGCCTAAATATATTCTGCAGCAGTGAAGTCATTGCGTCGGCTGCCGTTAATTTGTAAGCATTTAATCAGTAAAAGAAAAAAGTTTTTTTTGTTGAAATTTAGTTTTCATCAGTTATCAGTGTTTAGGCCAGCACTGAAGAAAATTAAGGTGATTCTAGATTAAAAATAATTTATCTTTACATAAGTAAGTAATGATGTTTGAGTGTTCTAAAGTATGTCTCGCATGTTAACACGATCGAAAAGCATGGAGCAAGGGGGATTAGAGGCTCACAACATTATCAGTAATCTGGAATCGGGATCTGAGAGTACTGGTGACGAGGAATTGCTAAATAACGAAGGTAGTAACATGAATTATAATTCTGAAGGAGATAGTAATGGTGAAGCAGGTATGTCACCTCTATCAGCTGTTGGGGACAGTACAGGGCTAGCAGAAATGATTAGAGGTATGCTAGAAACTCATAGCAGAACACTTAACGAATTTAGAGAGGGATGGAGAAATGATTTAGAAACCATGAAAAAATAACACAGGGAGTTTGAAAGCAACTGCACAGCAAGATTAAGTGAGGTAGAGAACAGTATAGAGGCGACAGTGCTGGGACAGGTGACTTTAGGTAACAAAATTGAAGGATTAGAAACTAAATTAAATTCACAAGAGGATCATATTGAGCAGTTAAATAACCAAGTGACAACATTTGGGGGGATAGTAACTGCCAACAAAAATAAAATTGTTCAGCTAAGTCATGACTGTGAAATATTAAGTGAAAGGGTACAACAAGAGGTAGAGGGGAGATGTACTCTTGTTGAAGAGACAAAGGGAACTGTGCTGCAGGAAATTGCACCAATATTTTCCAGAGTTGAAGCAGAATTAGGTCTGCAAATGCAGAAACTGCAGGAGCTGCAGAATGTATTAGGGGCAACTAGGTGAGGTAAGTGGGGGGGTTAACAGTTGTAAGATTCAGCCAGTCATATCAGGTGGGAGATATTCCCAAATTCTCAGGTGAGGCAGGGATTCATCCTAAAAGACATCTCAACAGGTTAAATGAATTCTTCTCATTGTATAGTTATAGTGATGATGAGAAGCTTATAGTGGCCAAGAGGTCAATTTCAGGTACTAGTACACATTGGCTGAAACTAGTTGAGGACAAAATTAATACTTTCAGGGATTTTGAACGAGAATTTACAAGTGAGTACTGGAACAGAATTCAGGGAATTGACAGGGCAGAGTTGTATCAAGGGAAATGTGTAAGTGGTAACTTAGAAAGTCACCTGAGTACAGTGGTGGAGAGGTCAAAATATTGTGATGTTCCCTTTAGTGAGGAGGAAGTTATCACCCTAGTAAACTCGCAAACTTCAGTAAATGTACAGGAAGGGCTGGTAGGAAAGGAGATTACTACCATAGAACAGTTAAGAAAAATATTTAAAGAATTAGACAGAATTTATAACCTCAGAATTAATCCAGGGAACCAGCGCAGGCGGAACCTTGAACAAACAAACCTAGATAGAGGAAATACAAATGGATTTGAACAACATAGAGGAGTAGATAGATTTGATGATAGGAGAAGGGTGCTGCAGAGTGGATGGCAGAATAACAACCAGGGAAATATTAATAGGTACAGTCACAGACAGGAGGAGAGCAACTGGCAGGGAGAAAGGAGAGGTGGATTTAACAGCAACTGGGGAAGACAGTTCAGTGATCAAAACTCTGCAAACAACTACAGACCACAAGGAAATGGGGGGTACAGAAGGGGACAAGGAGAGTGGAGAAGTGATAGGTTTGGTGGCAGACAGGCATATGGGGAAGAGCGTGGAGTTCAAAGGAATAGTGAGCAGGGGGGTGGACAGAATGGACAAAGGGAGACAAACCATAATTCCAGTAACAGTAATAGGGGAAACTTGTAAGGTCACCTAGTGAGGGCAGCCAGGCTGAGGTGATCGACAGAAGACCAGTAGTTGGAAATAGACCAGTCCACATGGCTGCTGCCATATTTACCGATGACAGGGATTTTTTGTTATTTGAGGAGGAGGAGAATATCAGTACAGCTGTCGTACCAGAATTGTCATGTAGAATAGGTGACCAAAATGTTGCTGTCTTGTTTGACTCGGGGTCTGAAGTGTCAGGTATCTCAGAGCAGTTTTTGTTTAGTCTAAATAAGAGGGGGTTTTCATACCCAGTATTGCCAGTACCGCAACTAACAGTAATTTGGGCCACAAAAGGAAAAAGTAAAAAGGTGAACAAACAAATTTTTTTGAATTTTCAAATTGGGTAGCAGGAGTATAGAGCCAACTGCTTAGTAATACCACAGTTAACTAAGGAAGTAATTATAGGGATTGATTTCATGCATAGCCACCATGTCATAGTTAATTTTGTCACGGGACACATTACTATTAGGGACCATATATATCAAATGCTAAGTAAGGAAACAGTATGTGATAGGCAGGCAGGGGTATTGAGACTACACTTGGTTGATGAGTGGGAGAGTGGAAATGAGAAGACTGTGTTGTGTGAGGCAGTGGGGGAGGTTTTGTTGGAAATACATCATATTGAGACATGTACTTGGGAGGAACAACTTAGTAAAGTACTAGGAGAGTGTGAAGTATGTAGTGAGGAAGAGAGGATAAGGCTAGGCGAGTTGTTAAATGAATATCGTGATGTCTTTTCCAATGAACCTGGGCTTACCACCGAATACACAGCGAGAATACCGGTAACAGACGAGCATTCAAGGGGAAGACATATCCAATACTTTGGGCTTGTAGGGATGAGGTGGATAGACAAATTTGTGATATGGAGAGGAAAGGGATCATTGAACGATGCAACAGCCCCTTTGTGAATCCTCTAGTGTGTGCGAGGAAGAAGGATGGCAGTGTAAGGTTGTGTGTGGTTTCAAGGGCCTTAAAGGGGAGGGTTTTACCTGATAGGCAGAGTCCTGTTGAACCTGACACGTTGTTTACATCATTTTATGGATCTAAATATATTAGCACCACCGATTTTGTGAAAGGATATTGGCAAGTGCCTTTACACAAGGATGATAGGAAGTATACTCCTTTTTTGTACCGGGGTCGTTCGTATCAATTTAAAGTGTTACCTTTGGGTTTACCAAACAGTGTCGGGGAATTTCGCCGAGCCGTAGATGCTTCTTTAGGACCAGAACTGGAATCCAGGGTAAGCACCTACGTAGATGATGTGTTAATAGCCAGTGAAACTTTCGACGAACATTTAGAAATTTGAGCACAACTATTAGGCAGACTTAGAAAAGTGAATGTTACTTTGAAACTATCCAAATCTATGTTTTTGAGGCAGGAGGTAGAATTTTTAGGATTTAAATTGAGTGCTGAAGGTATTAGGCCTGATCCAGCCAAGGTTAGTCTAATTAGAGATTTTCCAGTACCTAGGAATATCAAACAATTGCAAGGTTTTTTAGGTTAGTGCAACTTCTTTAGAAGATTTGCAGAGAAATTTTCAGATGTGGTAGCACCATTATTATGCTTACTAAAGAAGGATTGCAGCTGGCATTGGATGGATGAATGTCAGAATAGCTTCGAGAAAGCAAAGGATTTGTTCATTGAGGAGTGTGTAGTACACCAGCCAGATTTCAGTAAAGAATTTTACCTAAGTACGGATGCTTCAAGCTATGGGCTAGGAGCTAAGTTATTTCAGAAAAGTGATGAGGGTGAGGATAAACTTATTGCAATGCTAAGTAGGACTTTAAATTCAGCCGAACGGGCGTATACAGTAACTGAAAGGAGTGTTTAGCAGTTGTTTGGAGCTTGAACAAATTGAGAAACCTGATTTTAGGCAGCAAAGTTATTGTTTTATCAGACCATCACTCTTTAGTATTTTTGCAATCATGTAAACTGATAGGTAGTAGGTTAACCAGGTGGTGCCTAGCCTTACAGGAATTCAACATTGACATTGTGTATGTGACTGGGAAGGAGAATAGAGATGCTGACTTATTAAGTAGGACAGTAATGGATGGTGAAGATTTGATAATGGAGGAAAGACCTAG
>PNEQ01099400.1:48809-68609 GCA_003012365.1 Medauroidea extradentata | reverse complement strand
GGGGAATCTTAAGCGAACTGCGCCACTCGCTGCAACTACTCCGATTGCTAACTTCAGTACAGACCACATCTTGTGCATCACTTTTCAGGCATTTGTCAGCCTCTGTGACCCTAAGTGTCCTATATCATTTTACTCGTCTCAACGTCCTCTACAACGCTACAGCAGGTTGTAAACGTTATTCAGGGACACCCTGTATAGTCAGAGAAAAGTTGACGTTGTGAGGTAATTACAGACTTCTAAATGTAAGAGGGTAATCGAATGAAATACGCAGTTTACGCGGTATGAATACTGATTTCCCCCCAGCACAATCATTGGTGATGGTGCCCTCAATAACATACTTGCTTTTCAAAACCTTCACTTGAAGTTAAGAGCAATTAGGCAGTTTTAGCGGGGTAATGATTTGCAGAAATATAAACTTATTTGGACCCCCAACCTTGAGGTTAGTGAGATGGTATATGTAGGATGAGGTTGTCGAGGAACTTTAGTGGACTGAACAATACATGTTTAACACTTTTAAACGACTTCATCCGAATTGTAATAATTTAATCTGTCTTGCAGTTTTTGTGTCAGAATTGAAAATTTGCACAGTTTTAATGGAATTTGAGCCAAGAACCTTCGGAAAAGTAGACCAGAGCTACAAACAGCTGCGCCAAATAATGTCGAAACTATTCATAATTTCCTAGGCTCATAGAGGTTGTACAACAACGCGTCTCGATAGAACTGTAGAACGATACTCCTGTATAATTTATTTCTCGCTGGTCGTACTTGCTTTTCGGATCGTATGCCTTGAGAGTTTGAATAGTAATTGTTCTTCTTAATAATAAATTTATCTTATAAAGTAAAAAAAAGTAAAAAGCTTGCAATACTTTTTTGGGTAAATACGTAAGCATCATTCTGACGCGAACAACACCTCGATATCTCTACTGCTTATGATAAGTATCATCGGCTGATAGAAAACAAATATTATGCCTTTTCACCCATTAAGGTGTCCAATTTCTAAAAATCATTATTTCACACCTTAAATATTTGTTCAAGTATCCAAGTGAAGTGAAAATCACGAAGGTAGCTCGTTCAATTGAAGCAAAAGCGATCATACATTAAAAATCACATATCACCCCTGTACAGTTAGTTCTAAAAGTTCGAATTTTGGAAGAAAAAAAATCTTATAAACCTTTTTGCGGTGATTTACCTGATAGTCATCATGAAGAAAAAATAAACTGCATATATTTATGGGTTGATATATATATATCGAAAATTTATCTAAAACACATTCCATGTCTTTTCACCTCCTAAGCTATTGAATTTTTAAAAACCCTTTAGTCACAATTTGGACTACTTTACTGGTGTATCTTGGACGTGATAAGCACAATAATAGCCCGAGGAGTTCAAGGTATTACGACTATTAATTTTAAACACATTTCAACACTTTTCACCTCATTATGTGGGGAATGTCAAAAATTCGTGAAAATATGTTTGAGGTGTTTGAGTAAGCATCAACCTTAAACGAAAATCACGTCGATATATAAATATCAATGTGGTCGATGTGTATATTGATTGTGAATCGAAACCACATCAAACCCTTTGTAATACCTCTTCGGGGCCGAATTCGGAAAATAGGTATATTTAATTGGTATGTTGGATATTTAATAATTATCATTCTTAAGCAAAGAACACTTCGTTATCTCGATTGGTTTGATAGATATAGAGGAATAATCGAAAACACATTTAACGTCTTTTTACCCCCTTAATTAAATAATTTCGGAACATCTTGGAGTCCTGTCATAGTCGTTTGTATACGTAACCAATTGAGGTAAAAATCACGACGATAGAGAAAGCGAGAGACTTTCGCCAGCGCTCAACATCGAAGTCTTTAGCGCTTGTAAGGGGTGACATGAGGTGAGTATGGAGCAGCGCCGGAATGAAAGGGCGGGGGAAACGGAAGATCCCAGAGAAAACCCGCCAACCAGCGGCATCGTCCGGCACGATTCCCACATGCGAAAATCCGGGGACCGAACCCGCCGCGAATCGAACCCGGATCGCCTTGGTGGGACACGACGATAGACAATTCCAGTGATACAGATTATTCATATAAACATATTTTCCCCACTTTTTACTGGTAGGGGGTCGAATTTTAAAAAATCCTAAAACCATTTTTTGGACATTTACGTAAGTAACACTTTGAAGTGAAAACCAACTCTCTATTCCGAAAGATTCGAGGGAAATCGATAATTATTCGGAAACACATTTAAGGTATTTTCACCCCCTTAAATGTTGAATTTCGAAGAATCCTGAAATTGGCTAATATGCATTTTTATGTGTGTCCCATGAAAGTAAAAATCACGATGATAGGCCGTCGAGTTCCAGATCTATCAACGTTACTTCGGAAATACACTTAACCCCTTTTTACACCAAAATATATCTAATTTCGAAAAATCTCTTCTTAGTGCTCGCCTACGACCTGAGGGGAAACCACACAACAAATTTCATGATTCTAGGTCCAGTGGTTTGGGCTGCAGTTTGATATGTCAGTCAGTCAGTCAGTCACGATTGTCTTTTATACATAGAGACCTGACCTTCTGGGGAAAAAAACATGCTTCCCATTATTTTTATGCAAAATTGTGGCACACCGTAGCAGAAGTCTCCTACGTGACTAAAACATTATATGTGTTATTTAAAGTAATTGTTTACGTTTCTGCACATTGTACGCAGCGTCGTGAAACGTAATAATTTATTGGTTAGGGTAAAAGCTTTATGGGATTTTGAGGGGGAAAAAGCTTGGTTTTTAAGTACATTGTACGACACGACGCATGTCTACCAGTTTTTAGTTGAATGTGCCATGGTTTTTGGGTGGCTGTTTCTTTAAAGAACCCGCACTGTATACATGCGTGAACTTTTGAGATTTCGCGAGAATTCGGAAAATTAAAACGTTTGTTTGCTATGTGATAATGTTAAATTTTAGAATAATATAAATGACGTAAAGGCATGTAAATCTAGTAATTCAAATGCCTATAATAACACGGCAAATATAAAAAATACGCGCAATGCCGGCATTGTTACGACTGAAGGTTTCCTTTGTGCTACTTTTTTTTAAAGTGGGAAGGTTCGATCTTCGCTTTGTCAAGCTGTGTACATTGCTAGGTTATTCCGTTTACTCATTTAAACAATGGAATACTACATTGATTCATGGATGTCTCCCTTGTTTACATGTAACTTTGATTTCCTTTCCTCATCTAATTTTTTTTTTTTTACATTGTAATTGGCCATGAAAAATATTTTATATCATCTCATAGTTGCCGTTGCCATTAAGATCGTTATAAGAGATGGCCGCACCGTAAAACCAATTAACGTTAGAGGTCGTGACTACTACTGTATAGTTTAGCTCTTAAAATTATACCTACGGATCGCTACGTTCCGTATACGAGTCTCGGGTTTTCACCTATCCATTTTTCGCTTTAAAAAATAGCCGTAATATTAAAGTGTGGTTTGAATGTTTATTCCTGATTTGTCTTAGCATAAACATTTCCGTGACATATAAGTGCAAGTAATAACACACCAGTCGAATTTTCTTGATATTGATTCCATTCTAGTCTTAAGTGAATATATTAAAACAATATTTGTATAGGCTGCTCACAATAAAGTGAGCATTTTGCAGCTCACCTAATTTAGAAAAAAAAAATATTTAAAATTTAATTAATTGTGGTTTTAGACAACAAGTTTCGGGTACAGTACAATCCACACATTTTAATTATTACTTATGATTAGGGCCCAGTAGTTTTCGCGAAAAAAATTTTGCAGCACTTTGTTTCAGTGCCTTACGTTCGAACTTGAAACAAAGTGGGGCAAAAATCTTTACGCGAAAACTACCGGGCCCTACTTATGGTGCTATGTTTCCGTTTTAAAAAGTGGGAGAAAAATACAGCTCGGCTGAAAGGAAGAGAGTAGCCACTGGTTATAAAGGGCTCATTTTATCAATAACCGCCTATGTGCGACCGTAGAAACGTCTCGTTCATGTTGGCTAGAGTTAAAAAGCCGCAGTCTGCGAGACAACAGCAGCACACTTGTGCATATATAATGCGCATAGTAACCTTCGATATGCGTTTAAAATTATAAACGTTATGAATGTCAGATAACAGTAGATAATAGCCGAAACTGGGGCACTGGCTCCTGGTTGTGGGCATACGGGCAGACCCCCATCTTGAATTACGTCACTTACGCCATGTTTGATGACGCCATGTCTACCATGTTGTTTTTTTGTATTTTGATTTTTTAACTTTTTCGATTGTCACTTGCAACCGGTCAAATGGAAAAAACAAGTGACTATCGAAAAAAAAAAATAAAACTTCAAAACCCGTAGTTGAAAACACTAAAACCAAAAATCAAAATTCAAAAACTAAAACCAAAACCAGGTCATCTGGCTGGAGGCGAGGAAATGTTACACACGACTCATCCTCGGCATCCTTACGGCCCCATCCCCACACCCGGAATGTCTTTAAACTTCCCGTGCCGAGGTCGCATCTCGCGTAAAATCAAATCCCCTCGCCCACCCTCCGCCCACCTTCTAACACTCCTCTCTCTCTCTCACTCTCTCTCTCTCTCTCTCGCCAGGCGCCGCCACGAGGCGGTGCGGAATCGGATTCGGATATTTTAATTTCCCGAAATCTGACATGAAGAACCCGACGCGCAAACTTAACCACCCCTCCCCCTCTAGCCACCCCAGGCATCCTTCCGTTTCCCTTATCGATCTCGCAGCCGCCTATATCTAATTTCCAATATTTGCAGCGACGGGGAGACGGAAAAGGGTAGAAATGTAGGTGGGAGAAGGGGTGGGTTCGGGAATACCGGATTGGGTTATCTTAATTTAAAACGTCTAATCGTTCGTGTTCGGAAGCCACGGTCTAGAGTGCAGGACTATTAAAAGATAGGACGCGCGTACCAAGTAAATTTCCGTGTAGGAAGACTGGAGGGTGGCGCGGGCACAATAAGACGGCGGAACAAGCGACGAAGACGAGGGGAAGAAGGGAGAAGACGCAAGGGGCTGAGTAAGCACTAAATTGATAATCAATAAGCGACATTACCGCTGGGCCAGCGCAGCGCTCTCGCAAAATTGCTGCACTACTGACCTCTGCGAAAACATAAGACAGCTTCGTGAAAATTACTCGTATAATCAACTCTGAGCCATTTTGACGATGTATGCTTCAAGTAAACTTATTAAATATCAAAATTATTGCTTTTGTTGTATAAAAAACTATTACATTGAGGTAATACACGAGTTTAATGTGTGTATGTGTGTAGGTATGCGTATTAAAGAGGTGTGCGTGAATGTATGTGCCGATTCAGAACGGAGTGTGTTAATTTTGCACGGTGATAGCGCATTACAAAGTAAGTCAAAAATGTGTTTTTATAATTTCCATTTTCGTGGTATTATTACTCCCATTATATATTTTACTTTAGCACAAAAAATTTAAAACACATTTTCTACTTACCTTTTCATAAGCATTCACCACGCTAAACCAACACACTCGGTCGTAACTCATCGTGTGTGTATGTGTGTGTATATTATACATGTAGGCCTATATTATGGTAGAGGACCACACGAAGCGTCTACTATATGTAGGATTTTCTCAAGACACCATATTTGTTTTATCTTCTCACTTTGTGCATTTTATTCCGTTCTCTCGACCAAGATGTTCCTGTCTTGAATTATTTAACCATTTGGCTAACTTTCCACTTGACTATTTTGTTGTTGTAGTTGTGTGTGTCTTGTATATGTGACAATTTTATGTCAGCATCATTTTAGGTCTTTACTGCCTGGCGTGATACACTCCATGTGCATTGTGTTTTCTGTGTACTCCAATATATGTTTAATTTGTCGGGTGTTCGGCATTATTTTGAAATATCCGTTCATTTTCAGTCGACTTCTTCTGACTTGTTGGGCCCGTGAACGTGTGTAATAATTCTTAATTATGATTTCTTAATACATTAAAGTGAACCTCAGACGTACGTCTAATGTTTCTGATGTGTGTACGGTTTCTGGGTTGATTATATTTATTTAACTCAACGTTTCACGTGTCCTCGATCAGCACAGCGCCTTAGTAGAGGAATACGGGGAAAAGAGGGTAGGAATTGGCCAGTGTTTCAACACACCTCTACATCGCTCGGTTGCTCCACCTCACTCGGTTGCTCCATCTCGCTCGGTAACTCTACTTCAGTTGATTGATCCACGTCGTTTGGTAACTCCACCTCGCTCGGTAACTCCACCTCGCTCGGTAACTCCACCTCGCTCGGTAACTCCACTTCGGTTGATTGCTCCACCTTGCTCGGTAACTCCACATCGCTCGGTTGCTCCACCTCGCTCGATATACACACACACCTATACACACAGACATATACATACATATATATATATATATATGTGTGTGTGTGTGCGTGCGTGTGTTGTGTATCACTGTGTTTAGCTGTACAAACACAATATTAACTTCTTTACGCATCCCAAAGCATATCGTGGCATCGTGGTGAAACAAATTCATTTAGTTTATTTGTACTGTTACGAGCAATGTATTGGTATATGTGGTTCAGGATAAAGTAGGCACTCAACAAAGCCCTGATAAATGTATATTTTCAGTCAGTTTGTATAATTTCTCTGCGTGTAAACATAAAAACGTTCTTAAGTTAACATGGTCTGTAAATTATGTCTACATTACCCTGCTCTGACAGAATGTTACCGACAATATCCACTAATTAAACACACTAGTGGTCAATAACAGCTATCGTTAATAGTAGGTTGTTTTAAATACCTGTGTAGTATCTTGTATATAAGATAGCTTTGGGCATATTGCCTATTGAACATAAGCAATGCACTCCCTCTGTTATTTTCCCCAAATAATTAGTACAAGGTTCGTAAGAAAAATGTTAACACGGAAAACGTATATTGTAAAGTTTGGCTCGTTTTAAGGAGATAATATTGTTGCAGTGGCAAGCGACGGTAAATTTATTAAAATATTTGCAAATAATATATCGACAAATAATGTCTTGCATGTGAAGTAGGCCCACACATATCGTCTGTCCCATTTAATCTTAAATACCATGCATGGCCAAACAAACATTCTTGAAACGGAAAATACGTGAAAAAAAACTCCTTAAGAATACAAAGCTTGTCTATTCTAAAAAAAGCGACAAAGTGCGCTGTTAGTTTTGTTATAAGCTAAGCTTAAATACACTATCGTTAACTCTCTACTCAATTCCTTGCTTATTTGTGTTCATAAACATCGATAACGATTACACCAGAATTATGTAACAAATCTTCTGTGTTGCGTACACATTTTCATTCATCACTTACTACTTTCAGTACACAAAGAAGAAAAATATATTGGCGATATTGGTTCCTATACTCTATATATAAAGTGCAGCTGTAAAATTCCAGAAAACTATTTCACAAATAAGACACACATGTTATTCCCAAATAAGTTAAACTATTTTATATTATTTAAGTTTCGATAACTCCAGCAGTCGCGTGATAGGTAAGAAACAAGAATTTTATTTAATTTCAAAACACTTTAGCAACCCTGCCTGCGAACTTTACATGCGCCGTGGCTAAAAGTGTGCATTGCGCATGCGCATGAACATACACTACGATGAAAAATAGGACGGGCTAAATCTGCGAAATTAGGTATAGCAATCTGTCTGTAACCAGCGTAGTTGTGGTTCACTTTGTTGCTATGCTTATTGCACAGAAATTGGTACGGGATTCTATACTGAATTATGGATAGTTTTAGAGCCAGTAGCAATATTAGCAGTACCTAACAGTATAATTTTTACATAAGAGTCCAGCTGTTTGTCATAGAAAAACACGAACATTAAAATCAATTTCCTTGAACAATCAAAGGTCAAAGTCATTCAATAAATAAAATAATAAATGCTATCTGTTTAATCTTAAGTAGTTCCAAACAAAATGCCCATCTGTCATTAAACGCAACAGTTCACACTATACCTATTTCTATGTAAAAAAAAATAGAACCCTGACTGACTGAATTAGTGAATGATTGACTGACTGACGTATCAAACTGCAGCCCAATCCACTGGACCTATAATCGTGAACATTTTTCTGTGGTTTCCCCTCAGGTCGTAGAGGAGCACTAAGAAGGGATTTTTCTAAATTCTACCTCTAAGGGGATGAAAAGGAGTAAAGTGTATTTCTGAAGAAACGTTAAAAGATCTCCAACCCGACGGCCTATCATCGTGATACTTACTTTAATGGGACACACATAAAAATTCATATTAGCCAATTTCAGGATTCTTTGACATTCAACATTTAAGAGGCTGAAAATACCTTAATTGTGTTTCCGATTAACTATCGAAATCTACCAATTCCTTCAGGATAGAGAGTTGGTTTTCGCTTCAAAATTTTGCTTAAATAAATATCCAAAAGTAGTTTTAAGATTTTTTAGAATTTGACCCCTAAGCAATAAAAAGGGGGGAAAATATGATTTTTTTTATGAAACGCCTATATCACTTAAATACAATTGACTATCGTCGTGATTTTTTTCAATTGGTTACGTATACAAATGACTATGACAGGACTCCGAGACGTTTCTAAATTATTTAATTAAGGGGGTAAAAATGCGTTAAATGTGTTATCGTTTATTCCTCTGTATCTATCAAACCAATTATGAAATGAAATCGAAGTGTGCTCTATGTTTTAGATTGATTTCGAATTCGTTCCTAAAGAGGTAAAATAAGGGTAAAATGTGTTTTAGATTCACTATATATATATATATATATATATATATATATATATATATATATATATACATACATACATACAATACTTATATATCGACGTTATTTTTGTTTAAGATTGATACTTACTTAAATACCTGAAAAGAAATTTCACGAATTTTACGTAAGCATTATTCTGCCGCGAACAACACCTTAATAGCTTTATTGGTAATGGTAAGTATCATCGGCTGACAGAAAACAAATTTTATGCCTTTTCACCCCTTTAAGTGTCAAAATTTGAAAGATTTCAATTTCACGTCTTAAAAATTTGTACAAATATCCTATCCAAATGAAGTGAAAATCACGACGATAGCCCCTTCAGTCGAAGCAAAATTGACCATTAATTAAAAATCACATATCACTCCTTTACAAAACTGAGAGTTCGAATTTTAAAAAGTCGTAAAATCTTTTTACAGCCATTTAAGTAATCATCATCCTGAAGCAAAAATAAACTGAATAACTCGATGGGTTCGATATATATAAAACACATTCCATGTCATTTCACCTCCTGAGACTGAATTTCGAAATGCTCTTGTATCAGGTTTTCGACTACTTAACTGATGTATCTTGGACGTGGAAAAGACAACAATAGCCATTGGGTTCAAGACATATCGACGATTAATTAAAATTACATTTCATCACTTTACCCCCCACCTTTTCACCTCCTTAGGTGGGGTATTCCGAAAATTCCTGATATAACTTTTCAGGTCTTTGAGTAAGCATCAATCTTAAACAAAAATCACGTCGCTATATAAATATCAATGGGATCGCTGTACATCGATTGTGAATAAAATAAATATTTTACCCCTTTTTTTACCTCTTCGGGGTCAAATTCTGAAAATATATTTTAATGGTTTGTGGGATATTTACAAATGCAACAATCTAAAGATAAGAGCACTTCGATATATCGATTGGTTCGATAGATATGGATGAATAATCGAAAATAATTTCACGTATTTCCACCTTCTTAATTAAAGCATTTCGAAACATTTTGGGAGTCCTGTCATAAACATTTGTATACGTAACCAAGTGAAGTAAAAATCACGACGATAGTCAATTATGTTTCAGTGACAAAGACGATTCATAAAAAGCTCATTTTGCCTATTTTTGTTCTGTTGGGGGGTCGAATTAAAAAAAATCCTGAAACTACTTTTTGGGTAGTTACGTAAGTAAAATTTTAAAGCGACTACCAATTCTCTATTCCGAAGGATTCGATAGATATTGACTGTTAATCGGAATTACATTTAAGGTCTTTCAACCCCCTTTAAATTTCGAAAAATACTTAAATTGGCTGAAATGCATTGCTATGTGTGTCCTATTAATGTAATAAGCACGATGATAGGCCGTCGGGTTCGAGCTCTACCGACGTTTCTTCGGAAATACGTTTCACCTCTTTTCACCCTCTTAGAGGTCAAATTTCGAAGAAAAAAAACTTCTTATTACTCGCCTACAATCTGAGGGGAACCCACTCAAAAATTTCACGATTCTAGGTTCAGTGGTTTGGCTGCAGTTTGATGTGTCAGTCAGTCAGTGTTCTCTTTTATATACAGAGATTTTTAAAATTAGTTTTCAGGAATAATTTCGTCAATACTTGGTGCAGTTGTTTGTAGCTCTATTGTTTGGGAGGATCTGGGCTCAAATACCTTTAAAGACTGTGCAAATGTGCAAGTCCGACACACAAAAAATGCAAGGAACATTAAATTAATGCAATTTGGATGAAGTTCAAAAGTGGTGAAAATAGATTATGCAGTCCACTATCTACTAAAGTTCCTTGACAGCGTCAGCCCACATATACCATCTCACTAACCTCAAAGTTGCGGCACCAAGTACGTTTATATTTTAGTGAAACATTATCACGCCAAAACTCCCTAATGCCACTTACTCACCGACGCAGCGCAATGCACGAGTATTTAATTTCAGTGCTGCACAACCAGACGCAACACAGGTGAAAATTTTGCGTTGCGCCCATAAAAAGCGATATTTCATCGGCCAGCTGGTGTACAAAGAGATTTTCCAATTAAAGTAAATAGTATCTGCTCTGAGTAATACACGCGAGCAAAGCCGCGGGCGCACTGCTAGTAACTTTATACAATTAGACAATCCTACAAACCTACATTTTACTCAGTTTTTTTAGTATATGTGAAAAAATAAAAACTTTTACCATTGTACAACACACAACGTGATACTTTAACTTACTTAAGTAACGAAGCAGTCTCACACATTCTTGTGGTCAAAGTATGAGCTTCGTGCCGTCTGTTGCGCTGATCGCAGAAAGACTGCGCGCGTGTGCGGCATATAACGAGAAACGTGTAACTTCTCTTGATGAGTCGCTATGGTTGCGTGTGTATGCTAAATTGTACGGTCCGTAAGAACCTACATAGTTTAGTAAAAACAGTTTATATATCACATATAATACAAATATGTCGATTTCGATTGATAGATAGAAAAATAATGGGACTTAATTTAGTAATTCACTGCCAACTATACAACGAAAAAGGTAATTATTGGTAATATTGGATTTAATGCAGTGACGTACAGTGTTTATTTTTTTTCAAAGATTAAATCTTTCGTGCTCCCTTTTTTGCGCGAACGATCTACGGCTGATTTTCAATTGCGAAGTCCAAAACGTTAGAATTAGCAAGTACCCTCGCGACGATGTGGAATTTCCTATTCACATAAACCACGTCTGCCGTCTCACAAGTCATGATTGGAGATGATGATTTATCGTGGGAAAACTTGTCTGTTTGCTGGATTTCAACGTAAGTTCAGCAAATCTTAGATTACTTGGCTTTCGCTTGTATGTGGAGTTGTTACCCTATTTGACTGAGCCAGTAAGAATCCCGCTGTTGTAATATATGATGCCTGTCATGGGTCTGAAGACAGCTACGTTGTGTCAGACTCTGTTGACACAAAATATTTTCGCGATATACCATCATCTCTAGTCGTGATATCACGTGCGGCATCAGCGTTATATTTACTTTCGATACGACACAGGCTGTCGGAAAATGTGTGACGCTAATCTACTCTAAAATATAAAAGCCTGAAAACAGTTTGATTTATAATGTCCAGCCGCTTATATTGGATTCCCAAGTAATCTGTAGGCTATATATTTGACATTTTGACAATTCGAAATGTATAACAATACTTTAGGTGAAGCATTATGCAGCCAAGAGCTTGAATATCTAACAAAATCGGCCTTAATATGGCTTTCGAATAATTTCGAAAACGCCTGTAAATTAAAATTGAATTGCACACCCATTTTTATTGCTTTTCCTCCTTGTGGTTACAAATGAATTAAGTTACTCATCAAATGTCTACCATCTCCATTACTGTGATTTACCCTTTTTTATGGCGTTAAAACTTTTTTATTCTTTTGAAATTTGTCACGTCATCCAGGACATAATATTGCCTTGAATGTGACAATCACGACTTTGAGGGTTTGAAACAGTTTGGCCAAGTTGACCGCTTAAATTTTTTGCCCCGTCGAAAGTGCGAAGGGTCGTTCATTACGAGCTTTTTTTCACCGTCCCGTCATGTTTTTCGCCCCCCGGAGTTCTTGTGTGAGCGCTCTTTTTATTTCCGGATTGTTTTTCCGGAAGCGCGCTTACCCTCGACTTGCCTGTGATAGCGGCCTCCCCTCGTGGCCTGCGGGCTTCTAGGGGTTGCTGAGGGGAGGCATGACCAGTAATCACATCACTAAACCTTCCCTCAGTCCCTTCACCGCTCGTAGTTAGCCCGTGGCCAGTGCGTTTATTTTTTACCCCTCTTCAAAAGAGAACTCAAGCCAGCAAGTCTGGCAACAGTGTCGGCGCTGGTAATTTCAATATTTGACCTCTCCAGTAATTGGCAAACCACTTAATTATAAAACTCTCGTCCCCTTTCACTTTCACCCTGGCTATTTTCCGTGCCCGGAACGAAACTGCCGTGAATTGGGACGAAATAAAAACACCGTTGAAACGTAGAAGTTGGTAATTTATTTTTGTAAGGAAATTTTTTCCTTTCTGAATAAGCAGTTTACTAGGGCAATTAATTTCTCGAAATTTTTCGAGTTACATATTTTCTATTCTTTTGAAATTTGATTTCATAAACATGCGACAATAAGATTCTTTTCCCTCCGTTAAAAAATATTTCGATGAATTACTGGAGAAAACTCGACTTTCGAAAGTAAATTACACAGTTTTTTGTATTATGCATTGAATTTTGTTTTACGAAAAACACTTTCACTTCTTTAATTGATCCACGGAGAGTTTAAAACAGTATTCTGAATTGAATTCAATTTTAACATTTAATTATCACAGAAAAAAGGTGCGAAATGGAAGTTTCAGTTTCGGGTACTTCTGGCCATAAAACGAAGTTTAAAATTCCATCCAACATAAACGTTCTTTTTAAAACTTTTAAGAGTTTTGTATTTCGATGATACCGGTTGTGTAGTCTAGGTTAAAACTTGAGAACATATTTCGTTATCAGACACGTTCAACAATCAATGTTAGGACTGCTATAGTGCTTTTCGTGTTTTAGGAATATTAAATTGCAATACTTTGTGGTGATCATTTCTATCTGGCTCTTGAAAATCCATATTAGTGGTTTAAGAAGAAACTACACTTGCATTGAAAATCTGCGACACTTTTGGCGATATAGTTTACGATGTCTATAATATACTGACAAATGTTATGTCGGAACGATTTCGCAGTCCCTAAAAGCGAACCCCGAGATTTCAATTCTGACGGTTCTATTGGATATATGTCAGCCTCGTAATGTTTTCCAATTTACTGTCGCTTGTGGCATTTCCTCAACATGAGACATATATTTACAAGTGTAAATGCTAAATACCCTGTCGATTATTTTTTATCTGCTTAAGTGGTTTAATTTTCCTTTCTGAAGTTGATATATTTTATTATTTAATCTTTGCAATATGTGGGTTGACAAACACGATCACTCGTCTTTTTCCTCTCTTACACATTTCTGGGGCTTCTCATCGAGTTACGCAACCCTTCCTTTGCAGGGCGAGAACTGGTATAGGCCGTTCACTATAAACTGAACATTGAGCAGAACTTGTAATTAATTTAAAATATGTTTTATTGGCGTAATAGATGTTAACTTTTGAGACGGTTGAAACGTTTACACTGGTTTTTAGTTACATATAAGTTTTCATTTTAAAAACATTAAAGATAGCTGCAAAACGGCCGAAGGAAAACTTTATGCAGTGCTCACTTTATCGTGAACGGCCTATAACTGCGAGTTATCTGAAAACTAAGCGATACAAAGAATCGATTTTATGAGACGTGTAGATCTTTCAGTGTGCTGTTACTAAACTAATGGTACGCGCATTTAATTAAAATTGGCTTGTAAGCTCTTAATCATCGTAGGGGACATTTTCACAGTGGATACTTACAGACAAGTCATGAATATATCCAAGTTCAGATCTCAAAGATGATATGAGCTAAAAGTGGACACCCTTGCTAAAATTACCAAAGAGTTACCGTAAAAAAAATTATTGTAAGCCTTTGGTATGAAACAATGAGTTTTGTAAGCGGTGGTGGTTGGTTTGGTAACGTCGAAACCAGTCCTAGGCGTGGAATGAATTTGCGTGGGAAAATGCGTTCGCGTGAATTATACCGCGGTTGTTGTGGTTTTAATATCGGCGTGTGGCGTGTTTTATCCTGGTTTTTAACCCCTTCCTCTCTCCTGGGCGGCGCGAGAGCCCATAACTCTGATATCCCGCAGTAAAGAGCGTGCATCCATGAGGCCTCCCTCTCCCACCCTCCTCTCAGAGACTGTTGCGGCACCGGCACGGGTTTGGTGCCTTGTTTCCAGGCATCTTCGACAGCCTCCCTTTATCCACCCTCCGCCTACCTACCTCCCTTCCTTCCTACCCTCTTCTTATCCTCTTTCTTCCGCGGCTGATGAACTTGTTTAATGAGCTGCCATTCTCACCTGCCGCAAATTCTCGGTCCCCCGCCAGCCGCCTCGCCCTACCACCTCACTCCACGTCATTGATTTGGCTTACGGCACTCTGTGCCTCTTGCTGGTAGCGTTGCGCTGTTGCCAAGCCCTCCACCCTGCCGTGCAGTGCAGCAACACTGCCCCCTACTGCCCACACTCCCTGCGAGGTGTCCCTCTATTGTCTCATTGTGAAAGTCGCTCTTATAGCAGTCATGTGATGAGCTCAGAACCACCTCACGTCAAGCCTCACCAGCGCTGAAGACCTCGATGCTAAGCGTTGACCAAAATTTTTCACTCACTCACTCTAAAAAAAATACTACAATTGTGTTTAAAGGCGTTGCCTACCTGAGAAGCTCATAATTTATTGAACTATTAAGAGGCTTATGCACCTGACGCATGAATGGTGCTGTAGTGTGGCGCGCCTTTTCTATTCTATGCGAAGCTTCTTAACATATTCACAATATGTTTATCTACGAAATGAACACACAGTTCAAACTATGCTTCTATCATTTTAAAAATGCAACATGCTTATTAGAAACATGTTTTTAAGCCCCCTCAAAATGGCTGCCATAACTGGAAAAATGCCACCCGGATTCGTAAAACTCAAGGTTAGAAGCATGCGTTGGTCTTTACTACAAACTTTCCTCTATAATATTCTATGGTCGCCGCTTTAAATCCCGTAGGAAAAAGAGTAGTAGGAAAACACTGCACGCCAGTTTGGCGCGTAGCGAATAGAAGCGATGCTGTTACCGTCGAGTGTGGAAAGCTGAACCTTATCGCTTCACTGTCTCCGCGCATTAAACGCGGAAAATTACACCTGGTACATAGCCCTCTTAAGGCGACGTCACATCACCACAGCGAGACAAGTATTGAACTAGCGCGCAAGATTCCCACTGATACATTTATACTATTGGACTTTAAGCAGTGATCATATAATGTTATTGGTAGGAAAAGTCTGTCGCAAATTACAGTGCATGATTCTATCTTTAGTTGCGCACAGTTCTGGTCTGTACAATTTTAAGTACGGCTGTCTAAAAAGGCCGTTTTTTAGCAGTATTGGAGAGTTTTTATAAAGTGTTTTTAAATTTGCATTATGTCCTAACAACGATATTCCGTTCTTGTCCGAAGTGTTTTTTCTGTTCCTACATTGGTACAATGGGAACATGTGAAACAGTTTCGAAAAACGAACTTATTTTCTCGCACAATACGACGCATTTGAAGTGCCGCATGCCTAAGCCGGCGAGCGGTGTGCAGAGATTCGGCCGACACTAAATTATTAAAAAACTGCTCAATGTACGTAAATGAAACCTTACTTTGGAATAACATTCGAAGAACGTTACACGCAAGTATACACTTTTCAGGCCATCCACTAAGTTTAAAAGTTTATTGTCTTGCTGTTAGAAATGGCGAAAATTGATGGGTTTTTTTATATTATTTTTACGCACCATAAACTTGGTTCCGAATACTAAAAAATGTATAGATATTTATAACACATATTTATCTGAAATGTTATTTGTAAATTATAAGGTTTACCACAATGTCCCATGTAGGCGAGTTACCGGCGATAAGACTGCACGCTAAATTATTCTATTTGCGTAGAGGCTTCGCAAAAGTCTCTAATCTCCAGCTCTTTGCAACGCAGTTCAAGTGTTAGGTACGTTTTAAAGTACACAAAAACACGTATATAAATATTTTAAACTTAGTTATAATGCATCTTACGTCTGACAAGTATAACCCATAAAAACTGTGCATTTATTTTACATAACAAACTTAAAAACTATTTGGGTACATATATATTCATTATTAAAATCCAAATTTCAAAATTAATGTTGTTACAGTCGACCATAAAGTTATTTTTAGTTATCTTGTACATTTCTGTAACACATTTATTTTAATGACAAGATGGAACACTTAATCTGGCACCAAATGACCTTGTTAAAATAGTAAAATATATAGTTTTAATTCTGTTCTCACATTACTAAAAATTTAAATAATTTTAACTACAGTTTCCTAAAACACGTGACTTAAAATGTGTTTTCAGTTTATTTGCATATTCACATAGCAGTTTGTAGCATACCACAAGACTGGAAAATGTCATCCATAGGTATATAACAATGTTTAAATACTTTAACTTTTTACCAGCTTGTGTAATTGAGCAGTTTTATTCTGAAGGCATCCAAGCCACGAAAGTAAAGAATAAGAAATAAACAAAGTCCTAAATTATTACACATTAAAACAATCAATGGTTAAGCCAACAAAAAGAAACAGAGGTAGGGTGTTTAAAAATAAGAACACT
This sequence comes from Medauroidea extradentata, assembly GCA_003012365.1. Lineage (NCBI taxonomy): Eukaryota > Metazoa > Arthropoda > Insecta > Phasmatodea > Phasmatidae > Medauroidea > Medauroidea extradentata. The sequence goes on along the minus strand of PNEQ01099400.1, from coordinate 51,595 downwards.
TTAACAACATAAAACATGTGTTATTAACCATTTCTAAGGCCGCGTACATACTTGCGCTCTGAGAGGTTCGCGAACCGCTCGTGAGCAGCATGTTCGCCAATGTGTACTCTGTCCCGAGCGAAATACGAGCGTTCTACGAAACGCTCGCGACGATCCGAAGGAAGTCTGTTTTTTCGACGAACACAAAGGGATTCACAGTGCTATTCTGGACGCACTCGCTGCATTTTCGTGTGTTTAGATAATGCTCGTAAACCTAGCTTGCTATCAGTAGACTATCTTCCGCTCGTTGTAGGCTCTTTGCTGGTTCTGCTGTCCAGTGGATCGCTGGAGGTTCGTTAAAACTAATTTTACCGCGAACACGTCGTGAGCGGCTCACGATCTATTCGCGAACCGCTTGGCTCGCCAGTGTGTACGCGCCCTAATGTTCTATTTGATCAACTATGGGATGGTCTCTTCCTGCATAACATCATTCAACTGATCGCCTTAACTCCTGCTCCCTTCCACCAGATAGTCGGATCTCTTTAAACAGGAATGGGAAGGATTTTCCAGCGACGAGAAAATTTTATACCATCTCTTTTCTCACAAGCGTAAGTAATTGTTAAGTCTTGTACATATATCTAGCATGGAATAATTCAATAGTCACGAATTTCATTTTACATTATTTAAAGTACTAATTTCATTTTTAAAAATATTTTATTTTTGCTACTCCATGGGAGAGGTTTACCCCCCCCCCCCCCAGATCCTCCTTTTGCACACGACCGTCTTTATATATTGATATGAGTCGTCGGCGGATATCCTGCACATCAGGTCAGTGCTTTATGTCTAAAGGTAGTGTTGTATCCAATGCGAGCGCTTACACCACCCTTACTACTCCGAAGTCTTTTGGCCTATGCTACTCAAAGTGCTGCTGGCAAATGGCGCCCTTAAAGTCTCTACCAACTCTATAATTTTCTTCCTGACATAAATGCACGGGAATTTTAATTGTTGTATGCGATGGAAGGGTAACTATGTAGGTTTAAAAGCAGAAACCAAGCATGACTTACAAGAGTGCACTCACACACTCGAGAAATGACTCTTATTTTAGATTTTCTGAATACTGCTGCCAGGTTCAGGATTGTATGTTTTAAAATAGTAATAGTATTCCTAAAGTGATAGGTAAGATTTCATACGACGCAAAACATTTAAGGTTAACATTTGCCTACTCGTAATAGAGTTTTCTTACGTTACGCTTTGAACAATCTGTTAACATATTTCTCATTTCCGTAATAACTCTAAAACGTTTCATTAAACCGTGGAAATGGAAAACCAATAAGAAAAATGTTTACACGATTATTTTACCTCGTCATAACTATAACATGTTCATAGCTGTTTCTGTTAAATAAATATTTTGTAATATTTAAAAAAATGTCCTACGTTTATAAGACGTGAGACATGAATAAACGCTAACGATATTAACCACCGTCTACAGATTTTCGTAAGTAAATAAAGAAACGTCATTAAATGTCACATTGTAGCCCTATAAATAGGTTATTACAGCAAACTTGTAACCTTATGTGGTGCCATTGTGATACATGCATAAAGCATTACATCTTGGGGTGAAATTAAATTTGCAGAATTGCAAAATTCTAAAATTTTTGTCCAAATTTATAAATGTATTACTACAGCAAAATATCTGCTCACCAATTAGACTTTATTATATTATCATATTCATTTTATGTGCATGTTGCTTACTTAAAATTCTATCAGTTTCATTTGAAATGGTTAGCATTAAGTTTTGTCGCAAACCCTCTTAAAGTAATGCAAGGTATGTAACTGGTTTTACCTACCCAGGAAATTGTTACTTTATGTTGAGAGTGAAAGATACTATCGCTTGTTAAATTTTGTGATACTTCACAATGAGAACGTTTTAATTTAAAGTGAGTAATAGCGTCGTATAGCTGTCCACTCACGGTAGCTGCCGATGCAAATGGTATAAATTGACAAGTTAAAAGTGACGAATAACATTACTAGTAAATTACGTTAAAAACAGTTCCGCTCCATCTGTGTCAAAACAAACTATAAGTTATATTCCATGTAGTCATAAGTGGTTTTGTTTAATTAACACGCGTGTGTATCAGCACTAGAATAAATTTCTATAATTCCAAGTACGATGCACATATTACAACAAATATAGTTAAAATTGGCCAGAACATGTGTGTTAACCTAAATTTTCTTACTAGCATTTAAGGCGGGATATATAATAATTGATCGTCTGGATGAAACAAAAATAATGTTCAGTAATGTTCAGTTGTCTAGGGGACTACGAACAATTAATATGTTCAAAACTTCTCGCACATTTATGTGGTTGTTTCGGTTTTTTGTTTGGTTCAAGGAAACTCATCCTATCATTTTCCAACTGTTTTTATAATCGACCTTAAGTCAATCTTCAGCCAGTGTTATTTGCTATGTATGCTTACCACCAAAAAGTTTTCTTAATTATTGTTTTTTTTAAAGCCGCGTACACACGAGCGCGCCGCGGCTGCAATGCAACACGCGCCGAACAGTATTCGCGAGGCGCGCGCAAGTGTGTTCGGAGCTTCGAACACGAGCCGAGCACGCCACGAACAGGCGCGCCGCGAACCACCGACTGTCGGTTTTTGCTACGAACACAAAGCGATTTGGCGCGCCAGTGTGGACGTGTTCAGTCCGCATTCGCCCTGAGTAGCGCGCAGACCATGGCGCTCAGTGAACTGTGGTGTTCGTCACTTTTAGATGGATCGCCTCATGCGCAGCGCGTGCTCGAGGCG
>PNEQ01099400.1:0-48709 GCA_003012365.1 Medauroidea extradentata | reverse complement strand
ATTTCCGAGATACGGTGTGTATGCTATCAAACTGTTTGAACTGAAATAAAATATTTATCTTAGTTTTTACACGTTGTATGCTGTAAACTTCCAAAACATTATTTTCGTTGTATGACTCAGCTGTAGGTTATCGGTAACGACGAATATTGTCTGAGTGATGATGTGGCAGGTGGAATAATAGCGACTCAGAATATGCCTAAGATGATGACTCAGACACAGAGTGATATGGTGTAGGCCGTGGAGCAAGGAGGTGGTGGGGTGGACAGCCGACCAGTAATCTTCTCCCAGCAGGAGACAGGCAGGTTGCTGGCTCTCAGGCGCTCCTTAGGGAAGCTGCGCACCTGCGGCTGCAGCCCCGATAGTAAACATTGATCACCGATCGTTGGAGGACGAGAGGAACGTGGCGGCGGGGGGTGAGGCATGAAACGCAAGGGGATGTAAGAGGGGGTATTATCTCCAACGCCGACCGACGCCAGCCCAGCGTCTTGGCTAACTAGCCGCCCCCTCCCCCCACCACCGTCGACCGGATCGATGATGAAGCTGAATAAATTAGTGGTAAAAGTAAGAGGGGTAAGAGGCGGCTGTAAGGAGCGAGGAAGGGTGGGTGTGGGGAGATATAAAATTTTGAATATGAATGGGAAATTTTGCATCCGTAATAAGGTCTTTGAGAAACAAAGCACAGCTGACGAGAACATATGTAGATGAAGGAATGAGGGGGTGGTGGTGCGAAGGAGGGGACAATGTGAGGAGCAAGAGAGGAGGGGTGGTCGAAGAAGAAAATAGACCAGGGGGATTGAACATGGGAAAATAGGAAGGGAGAGGCAAGTGGCTGGATATCCTGGAGAGAAAATGAGAAATTCAAAATTTTAATACTGAAGTGTTTCTGAGTGCAAGTGGACCTCAGCCGTCTTTCAGAGACTTGAGAGCTCAATGGCAGACCTGGTGTTAGGTAAAACGACAATAGTGATGCCTCGCAATGGCTCCTACTGGGCCGTAACGCCGCATAGATTGGAGGTCATTTTATATAAGATGCAGCCACATCAAGTGAGCCTAGATGACCGATGTTAGAACGCTTGTAGCGTCATCTTGTGATACCTTTACAGGCATATCATCCAATACATCGTGTACCTATATGCGTGCATAGTAGACGTGCTTTAAAAGGTTGTCAAGTTCACGGGACGTAGTCCTGCGGTAGTCCTCCGAGGTAAACGTATACACTTGCTGAATGGCTGAGTGATGCTCTGGGAAATGGCTATACCACACATCAAGCGCCTGGAAAGTTAGCCACTGAAGAACTATTTTTATAACTGCCCTGGCCTATTGGACCTAAATTCAACCCCTCTTGTAAATATTAATAGTTCATTGGGATCCTTCATCCGGAATTGAGGAATTGTATGTAATTAAATATATTTCATGTGATTAAAATTTGTTAATTTTAGTTACCGCAATAATCAGCGTATTTTCGGGTATATGTAAAGACAATTACTTTCTAATTCTATAAAGTATAAATACGTTTAGGTATTACTGAAACTTACTACATGTCGAGATAACGTACACATTACACGTATGCTGATTAATTAATTAACTTCATATTTTCTAGAACCATGATTGTTAGAGGCATAAAGCTCATGTTTCGAAGAATATTAAGGTATGTATGTTGCTCGTCCGTCTTCAGCGCACCCTAAATATGAGTTAGTGATTACTAATTCCTCTTTATCGTGCTGACGTTTCAAAGGTTAACTATGGTATATTCGCTGAATCTGATTTAAAGTACACGACGCAGAATGACAGCATTAAATATTTGCTTTGTGCAGTGGACGTCCACTGTTATCTAAAGGATCCGTGATCGTTAACTACCGTATGTGTTACACTGCTGCATGAAGTTCAAACTTTTACACTTCATCTATTTGTTCATTACTGTTGTCGTTCTGAGGACATTATTTACTTCGTGGTTGTTCTATATGCCAAAATATTTTCACGTATCTGAGTTATAGTCTGTTACCAAATGTAAATAAAAACTTTTCTAGCCCATGTACCTGACAGAAACTCAGATGTCCACATGCCTTATAAGTTTTTCCACGGAGTTTCTTTGCATTACAGCTCTAATAGAAAGATGACTAGAAATATTTGTAATTTATACAATACGTCGTTCGTTTTTTTTCGCCAGGTTTGTCAAATAGCGGAAACTGTTTCTTTTAAGATAAACAATTCTTCTACTGTTGATATTTACAGCACAGTTTTGTTAAAACTTCGTTACGAAATTTGCAGAAAGAATATATTGTATTATTAACCCAATTTGTGTATTCGGCGTTTGGCAAAATTTCCTCTTGTTATAAGTTTTATTAATGCATCAGGAAGTCTCTGAGTTAAACTGCATACATTTTTACTTTACGCTCTTCCCTTGAAGAAATATAGATTATATTTTTAAACGCAGTTATTTATAATTTGTCTAGTTCCAGAACATTAAGTGAAGTTCACGATTCATTTAACCCTACCCGTCCGCCATGATATTGAATTCTCCACTGAGATATAAATATAAAATAATTATAATTTAAGTTACATTAATAAATCAAACTAAATCCTTTCCCGCTGACTGCGCAGTGTTGTTCATCTATAAAAGCAGGGGCAAGGAAAATTAATAAGTGCTTGTTGTACCTTCTTCATACGAGATAGTGACTGAAGAGGATTAAGACGAAATTGTATCACTCTCGTATGTATCACTTCAAATATTTTTTTATTCTAATTAAAACATTCTGCAGCATTTTATATGACAACATACAGCCATTATCAAGTCTTGAAACAATTGGAGATCTCACCACTAACCGAAAACATGAATGCATGATATAATAATTACGGCAGTGAAATAAGAATTTTTATGTTTTTTTTTCTTCCAATTCTTTACATTATATCATAATTATTTTATTTACCGACACGAACATTTCAAACGACTGTAAGCAGAAGGAGCTTAAATACACCATATTTCGAAGTAAATTTTGAGGCTCTGATTAAATAATTTATCAAAATCCCTTTTTTACTTCAGTGAAGTGGGCGCAAAGAATAGCTCGGAACAACCCCAGTGGAGAAAACAAACTTTTCAGCATTTTCAGTGGATGCTCAGCGATGAGTGATTGCTGATAAACTTTGTTAAATAATAATCGTTGTTAATGCTCTTCAAGATTAACTCTGAAAAATTCATCAACCTTGGCACTTTCCATCAAGAGATTAAAAATTACGTAGCGTTACCATCCGTTACGTGAATCAAAATGAAGTACAAGTAATCTGTATTAATATTCTCTCTCCGGATTTCTCACTAACTGTCATTTATATAGTGCTGTGTGAGTAAAAATTATTTCAAGCATAGTGATGGTGATATGGAACTTGCTGCCCATCAGCGGATTTGTCCTCGTGGAATTATTGAAAGAAAAACTACAACGATAGTTATCGTGTTAATGTGGCATTGATAACATGACGGAAACACATTTCACGACATTTCACCCCCACCAGATTTGAGAGAAATCTAGGATATCGATAAGGTACATTTTACCATTTTCCATACCTAAGAGGGTACCTACGCCGCAAGAGGAAGCCACTCATAAATGTTCATACGTCAAATTGAAAATTAACTCTTACGCCAACTGCCACTAATATGCGCGTATATAATATCACAGCAGTTCCCCGTCGCCATGCCTTGCACGGGATTCGAATCCAAAACCTCCTTCCAGCGTTCAAAACAACTACACCAAGATAGGTCGTCAGAATTCTTAAGAGTACCTAAAGAGGTGCATGTATCAGTAGAATGGCATAAAGTAACAACCTTTTTATTTAATTATTTATCTGTGGTTATACCAGCCTTTTGGGATTTCTGGAATATTTTTACATGTTTTCACATCCTAAATTGTCTAATTTTTAAAATTCATTAAATTGCTTTTTAGGTATTCGCGTAAAAATTTCATTCATATTCAAAAATCATCTCGATATCTTAATAGGTTTAAGAGAAAGAGGGAATTAATTGAAACCGCTTTTCATTTTGTTTATGCCCTTAGAGGTTGAATTTAAAACAAACCTGAAATTGCTTTTTAAATATATGCGTAAGCTTCATTCTGAAACAAAAATTTTCTCGATATCTCAACCAGTTTAAGAGCTATCGAGGATTCATTAGACACATTTTACCCTCTTTTATTTTTTTTTTTAATTTCAAATGTTGCTTCTGAGTGGGTGTCTACAGCGTAAGCGAAAGCCACCCTCAAATTTCACATCCCCAGGTCCTGTGGTTTGAGCTGTGCGTTGATGAGTGAGTGAGTGAGTGAGTGAGTAGGATACTTCATTTTGTATAGAGACTATAGCTGTCCCGTTGCGGCTTCGCCCGGGTGTGCTATAGAAAACAGTATATAACTTTTAATTTCGTATTAATTGATGATGTTACTATATTCTCTGTACATCTATATCAATTAAAAATGATATCTCTGCTGAGCAATTCTCTAATATTCTTCTCAAAATTGGCGATGGGTCATATCCTGAATCTGATGGAAAGATTATCATACATGTAAGCCTAGGAAGAGTAGTAATGAAAATTACTGATCTCTTAGAAAATGTATTTCCTGATATACCATACATTAGTGAAAAGCCCATTGACTGGCTGTGCGAACGTGCAATTCTGACACCAAAGAACAACGGGGCCGATGAAATTAATGACATATTTATGAAAGAAAAACATCGATCAGCACACCAAGCTAGAAGTACGTAATGAAACAGAAAACATCCCCGAATGATATTCGAAAGCAAGGAAACATGAACCTAGCTGTTAAATAATACAACAAATACAAACAGCTTTATCAAGTCCACTTTGCTGAGCGTACTTTAATTGCAGAACATCTTTGTTTTTAATTCATCTTTATTTCTCTATGATAATCAATAACTGTCTTTTGTAGAGCAAAATACATATCGATTACAACTTTTAAGTTATTTCTCCGTGGTCAATATTCACTTTTCTGGAGTTCTGTAACATTTTACTACTTTTCACACCCGTGATTGTCGAATTTCGAAAAATCCTGAGTGCTTCATTTTAAAGCAAAAACCATTTCGATATCTCAAATGGTTTGGGAGATACGGATGATTACTTGGAATCACGATTTATTGTTTATCAGATTTCAAGGACGAATATTGAAGAATCCTGAAATTTATTTTCAAGTATTTACATAAGCTTCGTTTTAAAGCAAAAACTACCTCGATATCTCAAATTGTTCAGGAGATACAAATAATTAATTGAAAACACATTTCAATTTTTACCGGCTTTCATTGACGAGCCTTGAAAAATCCTAAAACTACTTTTCAGGCATATACATGAGCACCATTCTGATTCATTCAAAGATCACCTCGATATCTTAAGCGATTTAAGGGAAATATAAGATTTATTGAAAACACGTTTAGCGGGTTTTCACCCCCTTGATTTTCTGAATTTCAAAAAATTGAAAAATTATTATGAAATTTGCATTTCCTTAGGCAATGATTTGATCTAAAAATATTAGCAATATTATCAGGATAGAGAGTTATCGAGAATTTCACGAAAACTCGTGTTTTGCCCCTTTTTACCCATTTAATTTTCGATTTTCGAACAATCCTTCCTTAGTGGGTGCCTACGCTGTGAGGGGAAGCTACGTTGAAAATTTCACGTTTCTAGGTCCAGCGGTTTGAACTATGCGTTTATGAGTGAGTGAGGCACTATATTATATATATATATATATATATATATATATACAGACACACACATATGTATATACATATATATACACACACACACCAACACACACACACACACACACCAACACACTAGCCGGTCGGCTACGGCTTTGTCCGCGTGAAATTACGTAATGTAAATAGTAACTCTGGACAAAATATGTGATGAAGGCATTTAACAGCTAGTGTACTCAATAACAGTGAACTATAAATTGTCTTAGCTCAGTGTAAAGAGCGCGCGCAATATGCTCGTATGATGTCATAGTAATTCCCATCGCAAAGTCTTGCACGGGATACGAACACGTAACCCCACCCCTCCCACACCACAAACTTTATACTATACCTGAGTGAATGCTTAAAGGCAGACCGTGAAAAATATTTCGTATGTACAGGCTACAGTCCAAAGAGGTTTTATTTATGAGTAGGTTGGCCAAAAGAAACAACTGTTGAATTATTTCTCCGTGATCATTCTCTTTTTTCGGGAGACTGTAACATTTTACTGCTTTTCACATCCTTCATTTTCGAATTTCATAAAATTCTTAATTTTGTTTGTAGATATTTACATAAGCTTCATTCTTATCAAAAAATCATATCGATATCTCAACGGGTATAAGCGGTACTGATGATTATTTGAAAACACAATTTATTTTTAACAGCTTTCTTGGACGAATTTCGAAAAATCCTGAAATTACTTTTTTTATATGTACGTAAGATTTATTTTAAAGCGGAAACCATTTCAATATTTCCACTAGTTTAGGAGGTAAGTGGGATTAATTAAAAACACATTTTAGATGCTTACTTAAGAATCATTTTAAAGAAAAAGTCACCTCACTATCTGAAATGGTTTAGGAGAAATCACGGATTAATAAAAAACACATTTTACGGCTTTTCACCGCCTTCATTTTCGAATTTCACAAAATCGAAAAATTTGCAAATATTCATTTCTTTAAGCAACATTATGACGTAAAAACAATGATTATAACTTTCTGGGTTAATGAGATATCAGGGATTCTTCGAAAACACATTTCACCCCATTCACACTCTTAATTATCGAATTTCGAAAAATACATTCTTAGTGCCTACGGACCAAGGGAAAATTCCCTCAAATTTCATGGTTCAAGGGCCAGCGGTTTGGGCTGTGCGTTGATGAGTGTGTGAGTGTGTCAGGACACTTCATTTTATATATTAAGACACATTATTTTTCTGTCATTCTCTATTCGAATAAACAAGCTGCTAAACTACATAATTATATTCAGTGTCAAGAGTTAATTTTAGTACCGTTGTGTTTTAACAGGTTTTTATTAACTCATTTTCTTATAAGTTTGTTTGTCCGGTAAAAATGAAATGTTCTGTAACCATGAACAATATATTTATACAGGGTTTTATTACTCGCTTTCTTGTCAATCTGTTCTCTGTTCGGTATAAATTTTGCAATAGACTTTAAACTAACTTTCTGATGAGCTAGATACTTGAAACGTTAATTATAGCTTTAAAAACTATGACAACGCAATATAAGAGGAAAACATAGTTAGAATAAAAATTATTCAAAAAATAAAAGACAATTTTTCATAAACTACGGTTTTAAAACACATTGTTGCGAAGTTTCACACACAAGATTAAAAGTCAGAAGGAAAAAAATTTAATAAAAGCATTTAAAGTAGCACGTATTTAAAACGGACTGTAAAGTACAAACTAATTTTTCCTATGAAAATACTTGTAAGTTTGAAATTAAAAACATGAGACGCTTGCAACAGATAATATAGAGTAGCTCTCGTAGTGCAATGGAATTGTTACTGACTTGGAAGAACTATTCGTGCATCAATTAACACCTGTCACATGAGCCCCACTTTTTTTGATTTAGTCCTGCAAGTATTTTCATATGAGAAATTATATTGTTATTTTTAATCCCTTTTAAAAACGTGATATATTAATTGTTTAATTTACAAATTATTTTGAACAATTATTTAAATATTTGCTTTTAAAGCACCAACTAGAAAATGACATAATATGACAGTTTGTATTGATAACGTATTATTATTATTACTATTATTATTATTATTGAGCACTTGTCTGTAATTTATGAGTTTTGCCTCATCAAGCTATTTTTGTTATTGTCATAGTAACTTACATTTAACGTTTCTTAACAAATCCGTGTATTCGAGTCACATATCTCAATTTAACTTTTAAATAAATTTGAACAGTGTTGTTTCAACAATCATTATGTAAACAGCAGTCTTACTTGAATCAGAGGTACGCTTTCCTTTCTTGTAAGAAATATTTGTTCTCTATATTTATAAAATTTATGATACTAACGGACTATCAACTTATCTAAGAAATTTCGTTGAGGCGTTTACTGTGATAGTTCTGCGTGATCATTAAACAAAATACATTCGTGAAAATTTTTTAGTTAGATTTGACTTCAAAATTTTGAATTTTTCGTAGTTTTAGTGGTTCAGACGACGGAGGCTGGACGAATCTTTCACACAAATACAAAAAAAAACTGTACTTTAACGATATTAAAATTATCGTGTCTTATTAGGTCGGTTTACATCGTGACACCAACATAGCTTCAGCCATTTTACTGTGTAATTTTTATTAATACAGGTGACCTAGGTTCGATACCATTTCTTATAGTTATAAAGACACAGGTTACAACAATTAGTACTTTACGTCAGTGGCTGTAAATGTTGAAGCTTTGTGTAAATGTGTGTGTATTTATGTAGCTAATTAGGTTGGTACACGTGTATTTATTGTATTTATGCTTTCATCATATATATGTAATATGTATGCATGTATTATTGTTTGCATGCATACACATATTCATTATGCTTGCATGCACACATGTCTGTAACAATATGTATGTACTGTACATACGTATGTGGTTATGAATTTTTGTGTGTATATATTATATATATATATATATATATATATATATATATATATATATACGTTTGTGTATGTATATGTGTAGTAGGTATGCCAATATTCTAAATGTCGCACATGAAGTACATTAATTGAGCTTCACCTTTACCGCATAATACTTTCGTCATTTTCGAGTTGAATCATAGGTTATATTTTTTAAGTGTGGTGGCAATGTTATTTCCTTTAAAATGAAATATTTTGAACTTATTCAAGTGCATGGCTGATTACAATGAAGGAACATGTGAAACACAAAATCATTAAAATATAGTTGATTGCGTTATTTGTCTCGTTTTATTTTCAGAAATAACCAATTTAAAGCCAATTGAAAATAATACAACTGACACAACACATTGCAGGACTGTGTCACCACAGAAACACAAGCGAGATAATAAAACATTCGAAGAAAACTAGGTCGTATCATATTAGTTGTATGTGATCTAACTACTGCTAATTTTAGTTAGATATTCGTTCAGTGTTTTATTGTTTTCTGAAGTAACCTTAAATATATTATTCGACCTATTACCGCAATGACGTTTGTAAATTACAATATTCATCAAAATATTAAAGGTTGTCACAGTGTTTAAGAAACACATCGTTTTTAGGTCAACTGCTTCTCTTGTGTAATGAAGTAGTGTTGCGACAAGATGCCGAAATATTCACATTTATTTCATCATTTCACTTGAGGAAATGCATTAGATGGAAAATCTTAATTTAAGGTATAGTTAAGACACAAAATGTCTTCAGTGTTAGTTTATAAGAAACAATTATTTTGTGATGGCCCCAGAAACATAGTCAGGTAGTCTTCAAGCAACTACCAGCTGTAACAGTATTGTGCTCCACAGTATTGCGCAAGGTTCGCGCCTTCTGTTGCTGCAAGTTTATTAATGGATCATAGAGTCCAAAGCGTTTCGAACTAACAAAAGCCTCATCGTAGAAACAAGGCAAGCCTAAAAAAATTCATCTGAAGTTTGTTTCCAAGTGGTGAGATGAATATCAATGAGCAAAATAAACTCAGTTGAAAATCTAGAGAACCTCTGTCAAACCTTCTCTGTCTTATGTCAGTAATAACGGATGCGTTTTCTCAAATCCATGTAGATGAGCAACATTCTAAAGCGATTGAAACAGAGCATCTCAAACAGTTTAAAGTCCGCACAAAATCAAGTCAGATAAGCTACGAAGCCATTCGATAAAAATTAAAGACGTATGGAAGAAACCGTGATGGCGCCGACGTGTCATGAAAACATCTCTTTCCAACTGTCAAACAAAATAATTACTGGGAAAAAGTATAGTGTTTGCCCTGTTCCAAAACGTCCTGGACGTGGTTCTAAAGTTACGAATGTGTTACTTCAGTTTTAGTAATTTGGAAGAAGGAGCATGGGACGGTGCGGGCAAGGAGCATGGGACGGCGCGGGCAGAGTCCGACGAGTCGAAGCAGTCAGGTTCGCCTAAATCGTGAACGTCGACTTATAATAATTGGACGGTGTAAAGAAACACTGGACTATGTGCCAATTGTAACATATGTACAAAATATTCTACAGCTTTGCATCAGTTCTGCAAAAAGTATTTTAGTTCTTTTTACTCTTAAGGGGCCTTCCTCCCTGCGCTACAAAAGAGTTGCAGCGAGTTACGACTATTCTATTTTGACGAATCTATTTAAATTTAAAGTACATTATATCTATATATCTACGAAAAGAACACACACGTAAAACTATGTCGCTACAGTTTTTACAGTTTTACAAATTCGTCACGTGTATTACAAACATTATTTCATGGTCCCTCAAAACGGCCAAAAAAAAAAAAAAAAAAAAAAATCAGACTGGAAAATTAACAATCGGATTAAAAAAAACATAACTATAGAAACAAGCGTTAGACTTTGAACTACCCTGCCCATGTGTGGTCACCGCTTAAAGTTCCGTAGGTAAAAGGATAATAGTTAAGCACTGCACGCCATCTGAGGGGCTTGCGCGGAGAGGCGATAATGTATTACATACGTCTGTCAGTGGCGCTCGTATTGCTTCTGTCTCGCACACACAAACACAGCCTATCTAGGGAGGCTCCTTACGGGACATGGAAATGTACTATGTCGAGCGGGCGACTGGAATACCTAATCGTCACAAAAATTTGAATTGCTCTTCAAAATTCGATGGAATATTTTGCCGAGTAGATATTTTATCAGCGGGCGTTTATTTATATATCACTTGCGGTAGTATTCTTAATTTTCGAGGGAAAAAAATAAAAACTTTTTTTTAATATGGGCTCTAAACCACAATATCTACAAAATTTTAAAACTGACATTTTGTAATTTTAATATGATAATGTCTGGGCCTCTATAATAACCGAATTTCAAAAATACTCGTGTTTTCTTTTGAAAATAATCTTAATATCCGTAAACCTATAGCGTAAATATCTACTCGGTAAAACCCTCATAGAATTTTGATGAGTAGTTCAGATTTTATTGACGATTGAATGTTCTAGTCGTCCGCTCGACTTCGTACCTTTTCATACACTTTAAAAGTAAAATATTTTTGTAAGGATGTTTCAAATCTAAAAAGTTTAAGTATGTTTTACTGATACGAACACCTTACTTATGCATAACACCGTTCAATGATGTTTCAGCGGGCGTTCAGGCCAGCCGAGTGGAAAAGGCTTCCTTGCAGAAACGGAACTGCGACCTGAGGCGCTGTTGCTCGCAACCCCGGTAACTGGCCTCGCGTCCCTCTTGGTTAGTCTTGTTAATTCAATCATTTTTTCCCTTCCCCCTCCCTCTGGCCCACGGAGGCTGCGGTGCGAAGGCTACCGGAGGACGTAATCACTTTCCAGCAATTAGCGCGCGGGAAAACTTCATCGTCCTCAAAGTTATCGGTTTTTACTTTACCGTGCTGATGGTACCGGCCGCCGGGGAAAAGGCTGGGGTTTGAGGGTGAGATATAAAAAAGGGGGGTGAAAGGCCGAAGGGTCGTACACTTCACCCATGTGTGACCAACTTCAGCTACGACTTAACTCGTCGTCTGGGCCAGTTGCCCGCTGAGTTTGTCCAGACAACTCTTGAAAACGCCCCACAATTAATTTGCATCCAGTGACACAGTAATGTCTACAAACCATACGCGTAAAAACTATAATAATCATAAAGCCTTTTTCATCTTGCCTTGGACATAAAAACTAAAATTTTTGTTACGTAGTATTCACGTTTGGTGTGCAGTAAAACACTTTCAGGTGCAAAGACAATGTTGTTTAGGTCTGATACCTAAAAATCTTCCAAGCTGATTATGACTTTCCGCATGCTGGATAGGAAGCCTGAATGTTACACTTACTTCAGGAACTTACTGACAAAATGTTTCCGTACTGGAATCTTACCCGAAATTCAAGATTTGTACCACTATGACAAGCTTGAGACAGACAAAGCGTCCGAGGTCCATTGATTCAGTACCAGAGATACACCGAAAGTTCGACGGAATAATTTGCAGCCCAGCTAGACGCAACAGTGGCGTCCCGCTGAATGTCAGCAGTTGGAGCATTCGCACCTGACTCGCATTTACACGAGTTTCATAACGTATGTAACATGCACAACGCGTACACCCGCGATTTCCTAAGTGTTTTATTTCTCTTTCGTGGCGGGTGTTCTTGCAACTAACCAAACCAGACTGAAGCGGATCATGGATCTGAATCCGCCAATCTTATTTGTGCCGAAACTATGAATCTATGACCTTGATCGTGTATATCTGTTTAGTGTGGTTGAATTGCAACTCTACTGTCTTGAATATCAATTTTTCAGGGTACCTAATTATAAACAACAAATACGCGAGCTTCCAAACACGTCAAATTTCAGTATAAGTTGGTCACGTAACATTTTATAGTTAAGGGGTTGGGTCCTCGATATATTTAATTATTTTAATCGTTTTTGTATTTGTACGAGAGAATTTTGTTTTGCTGCCATGCATTGTGATTATTTCATTCTGCTATAATTTTTTTTTTTAACTTTCGTAGTTTTGGTACAATGGCATGTCAAGGTGCAAATTTGCATAAAACGTTTTCATGAGTTAAAGGAAAACCTACTGAAATCACATAATTCACACAGAAGAACAGCTCAATTGGCTTCGTCAAAGTACGTATAAAACCGCATCAATGATTTGCAAATTTAGAAATTAATGAATTTGAAATAAAAAATTACCTACATTCTGAAATTAAAATAAAAAAATTCAAAGCAGTTTTACACAATCATTGACGTAGCCTGTCACACTGTTCTTCCGTGTGAATGGTTTCATTTATATACGTCAGTTAGTCTTCGTTTGAGGGCGTGGTCTACCACAATTCTCATCACCATGTTTTTATTTTCATATTTGTACCAGTTATTTTTTTTTTCTTATTTCAGACGCAAAATGTGACTAAAATTTATCTTATAAAAATTATTTATCTCGTATAGTTTTTGCGTAACGGTTTGTTAAAACCAAAATTTGAGAGTTTCCGTTTTAAGGACTTCGCTAAAACCAACATACTTACTGAAAAATTCACAATGACTAACGATGTTGTAGGCTACAAGTTCAGCTATGTTAATCCACAAAATAAAATGTTTTTTTTTTTTTTGTATTTTTTAAAAATGTATTTATTTATTAAATTTTAATTTTAAAATGTCAGCATTTTTATTTAAATGCAAAAATTTTTTATTCTTTGTATTTATGTACGTAAAATTGTAGCCCGCGACGTCTTTATCCACTCTGAATTTTTTCAGTTTGGTAAGTATGTTGGTTTTAGTTTGGTCCTTAAAACGGAAACACTCAAATTTTGGCTTTAACAAGCCATTACGCGAAAACTATGAGAGATAAAAAAATTTCATAAGAGCCAAATTTAGTCACATTATGTGTCTAAAATAAGAAACATGGACTTTAACATGTTATACAAAAACTATGAAAGATAAAAATGTACATTACAGTACAAAATAGTCACAATGTATGTCTACAAAAGAAACGATATATTGTACAAATATAAAAATTATTAAAACAACGATATTTCTCTGTGAATCTTAGCCTTAACTCACTTTGAAGACAACTCTAGTGTGCAGGTGTTCAGGCGTTGAGAAACAGGAGGAAAATATTATTTTGTGATGTTAAAATATTTGCCGCGCTGTACAACGTAACAACCTCGAAAGGGAAAATGATTATATTATAATTTCTGCTTTTGCTCATCGATACAACAGTTTTTGTAAGCGGACTGACATAAACTCTTGGAGTAAATCTGTGCGGAGAAACTACGCAATTCGCATCATAAAGAAATGTTTTGATACATCGTAACCATCAGCAAACCATTTCTGTAAATCTATGGTTACATCATAGCATGCAGAAATCATCGAAAAATTTTTGTTAGCTTGTGTGCCATTATTTTTAGTTAGGTAGGAAGTAGACCTTAACATATCCTCGACAGCGAGAATTTTTAGAAACGAAACTGCTGGTTCTGATAACTAGGAAAAGTAATCTGCCATGATCTCGATTAAGCAACCACTCCAGAATATCTCTGTAGTGATACCGGAAGGAATAAGGAAGGGTGGACCAGAAATATAAACCAGATCCTCAAAAATTAGGCATCTATTTGGATATTGAATTTACGTTTTACATCCAGTTCATTTTATGCACGTATATTTTTCTGGACGCCAAACAATTGCAAAATATTAATTTCTAGATGTTTCAAGGATAAAATTATATGAAAATCAAATATTACTTGGACATTAAAATTTTTTGAGTTCTTACAACACCGTGAATTTATGCAGCCTGGAATTTTAGGTGCTGTAAATTAGGTACCGGCAGTTTTTGCGTAGAGAGGGGAAGGGAATAAATAATTTCATAAAAACGTCGCGGCAAAATTTCCGGCTGCACGCTAATGGGCTGACTCGTTGCTGGAACTGTTGTCACGTCAAATTCTGCACTGAATATGAAAGTAGATGGGGTTCGCGGTAGGGAGAAAGGAAGGGGAGGGGTGTTGTTTGTGGAAGGGGGTAGCAGAGAAGGGTTGTTCTGACGAAGCTAAGGCATAGCTGCATCCTCCCTTTCCCCCAAGTTCGCTACCCCAAGCTATCCCCCGCGCGTGTGTCGGAATCTGGACTCATCCATCAATTTTCAGTGGGGAGAGGGAAAAAGTTTGTACCGCGGTCGTGGGAAATTTTTTATCCTTTTTATCCTCCTGTGTTGCGTATTTCCTTGCCCATCCCCTTCTTTTTTCTCTTCCCGTGGCGTGGTTTCGCGAGATTGGAAAAGCAAAGTTTTGAGGCAGCTGTAAAATTTAAGTAACCAGACATGTTTTATTATTAGATTTTTTTCTGCTCCGGCTTTGGTTACCTGCCTGGTGTATCAAGTAAGCTTGCATTTTTTAAAAAAACGTAGCCAGAAATTGGTTTTCTTAGGCGCAGGACATTTTCTAATTTTTCTGTAATACCTATGCCCACTATCGCTTTCAGGTAGTATTACATAATTAACGCACGTTTATTTAACATCTGGTGATCTCTAGGTGGATACATTGTCCATAATGTGCGAGTGTTACTGTATGCAATTCATATTCAGTAATAGCAGTTTGACAAAATAATAACGAAACTAAACCGATTCCACAACAGCAAAAAACAATTATAATACAACAAGAATAAAATCATAAGTCATAAACAATCATGTTATATTTCTGTTACGTGGTCATAATGTATTAATAAAAACATTTATATCATAATTAACAAAAAAATGTTTAACTAAAAACTGTACATGTTCAGTCAGAAACCTCGCACCTGGCCATTTACACGTGTCAGGTTCTTCGCTTGCACGTAGTTAATAATAAAATAATACTAGACCTACTACAAAACAGTTGTTTTCAAACTTGTTACACTGTTTTATTACGAGAGCTGAAAAGGTTTAAAGCATTCCAGTTTATAAGTACTTCAATATTAAGGGTCACTTTTACGTTAAATAACCTTTCACAAAACCTGAATTTTCATAAACGACAATGTAGATAATAAAGGAGTTATTAGAGTATCTGCCGTCTTGACGAACCTAATGTAATACGTCGGTATTAATTGACAATCTCTTTCTTCTCTGTCAGAGAGGCTGTAAGCAATTTTTCTGGAACTATGGATAAAAAAATTAAGAATATTCAGGTGCCTTAATGTGAGGTTACTTTATACCCTACAGGATAATTTTTAACAACCCTGTTAATTTCATTTATTTTGGTTATTCCAAGATACCCTCCACTCTAAAGTATTGATTATTATTTAATCTGTGAATTGTGAAGTTTTCATCTATTTAAGAGACTGCGAACGTTTACTTGCAGTTAAAATATGTGGTACAAAGTTACGCCGAAATTAGGCAAGGTAACTCCACTTAACAGAATATATTATGAAGAACCCATGGAGTTAATAAGTTAGAACCAGCCGGAACTTAATTTGGAGAACTCCTACAGTTAGTAAACCTATGTCTTTCTGCTAAATTTTCACTGGTAGCAATACGCGGAGGTCGTTTAATTATATAGATAAAATTTACCGGGTTATATATCATTGCTATAAATGAGGGCCGGCGGCGGGAACACGAGTCACGCCATCAAGAGTGCAATGCGGCAGTAAAGCTGATGTCCGGGATGTGAAAAATGAGCTCGTCGTGCAGAACCACCCCCACACCTCCCTCCTTCACGTAGCAGTGGACTCGCCCGAGGCCGTCTGGCGTGATTGAGAGCCAGTCAAGCCATCGCTCATCTCGCGTCCGGCGTCGATATGAGTAGCGCTCATTTGTCGAGGCAGTCATTGTCTGGGGGCCTCGCGCAGTCGTCAATAATCTGCCGGGGCTTTATATTTCCCTATCTGAGTGTCGCCCTTCCTAGCCCTCCAAACATATGAACTGCGATTACCAAGCGTGGCCAATTAATGCATTTATTGCCCATCCTGGCCATTCTGTGCCTCCACTTTCATTGTCAGGTACAAAAAAAAAAAAAAAAAGAGTTCTCTTAGAGGATCGTGTTAGCTGTACACAGAAATAAAACCTGTATAAGCTGACATGAAACAATTCACTATGGTACGTCTATAGCACTCCCCTTAGTGTCTAATATCATTTTTGTGCTCAAGAATTTTCATCCAACAACCTGTGTGCAGTGTTTTCACTATTTAACGAACATAAAATAAAATATTTATTCAACCATCACTCTCGGCCTCATCATCAACAGTTCCTTCAAAACAATTATTTACTCGAGAGCGAAACAGCGTAAGCTAATGTGTCAATTTTTACATTTAAATTTTTCAGGTAATCGGACTGAAATTTTGATTGCTCATAAAATCTGCCTGGACCCACTTTGAACTTTACTCTTTGTTCCGTATTGATTATCTGGCTTCTTACGCCGTTCAAGTTCTAAATAAATATTAAATTATAGTTCTAAAATAATTAAATTTTCATAAAAAATACTGTATTATGCAACATGTCACATGTATACCAAACGTAACACTTCAAGGAACTGAATTATTTCCCCATAACACTCTTGAGACCACTTCGCTATAACAAAGATCGAGTTAAAAGTAACCTGCTCATACTATTTGACATTAGGAAATTCTAGGATTTGTCTTCCCAAATGTTGAAAAGAATAATATTTTTACGGTATGGCGTTTTACGACAAAAATTCTCACAGTGGAAAACTCACGATGGCGATTT
Source organism: Medauroidea extradentata (assembly GCA_003012365.1). Taxonomy (NCBI): domain Eukaryota; kingdom Metazoa; phylum Arthropoda; class Insecta; order Phasmatodea; family Phasmatidae; genus Medauroidea; species Medauroidea extradentata. The sequence continues at coordinate 31,397 of PNEQ01099400.1, read as the reverse complement.
CGGTTTGATTACCAGCGTGTTCAGATCCAGATGTTGCGGATGTTCATGGCCGGAAGGTTACCCGGCGATCTACCTCCTTGTCGGAAATGAAGCCTCTCTCTCCCTCGCTCATCTTTCTTCTCTCTCTCTCTCTCTCTCTCACTCTCTCCTCTGTGTTACTATGGTATGTTTCATTGGCTATAACAGCCTGAATTACTCGCCCTTCAGTATTTCTCGTACTACACATCCGTCCTACCAAGATGCAAAACTCCATTCACGTTTCTCGTGTTCATAATGGGACCACTATTAATATTAAATTAAATCGTTAAGTGAATAATATCTCTGAGTATCACAGCTGTCGATTTCACTTAACGATTTAGTATGTAAGGATAAATTCTTTACAAATTATGTACCGTAATATGTTTTTGTACCTTTAAGGGAATATTTTAATGTTGACGTTTATTGTTAAAGTAACATAAAAGTGATTCATCACTTTTATATTTCGTCTTTATTATTTGTCTATTTAGCTATTATGAAAATTCAAAAAAAAATTTACACAAATACACCAATGCATATCCTGCAGTGTTATCAAAAATACACGCAATCTATAGAGGTACTACATAATATTCTTAATTTTTATTTTTATGAGGTAACCAGGCAACACATAGAACATTTGAACATAAAAGTTTACAAATTGTATCCTATCATCATCCCTTCTCTGTCCTCACCATTTCCCACCGTAATTTGCAAATCTAATCATAAACACAGTACAGATAATTTGAACCGTTCTTTTCAGATTGTTAATGACGCTGACGACAATAATGACGTTTACGTTATCCTCAGTAAGAGCTACACACGTCTGAAAATATTCAACGTAACTCACGGACGAAATTATCTCGTATCTTCTGAGGTAAGTTTATTTCCCAGTCTCGTCTGGAAACCTCCTAAGAGAACTCAGTTGACGAAGTTTTAACACAAGCGATGACCTCCATACTGCTACGCTTCTTAAATGTAGGTCTATCGACTTTGAGATCCATACATGCAGTCTGTATTGGTTCGTGAAGTATTATCTTCCACACTCTTAGTACGTCAGAAGGGGTCAAACCGAAGAATGTGGCCAGAGCTCCAAACAATCAAGCGGACGTTGCCGTTGGCAGATGGATTTTCTCGCACGGAAAATAATTGTTTTCTAGTGGTTAGCAAAATATTTGATCAGTTTATTCCCTACCAAACAATTTTGTGGTGAACACCAAATATTTAGCAATGTTCATTAAGCTGTTCGTTGGTGATTACAAAATAAGAAACTTAGCAACAAAAAGATTTGTGAACACTGCAAAATATTTGGTGTATGTTCACCACAAAATTATTTGGTAGCGACTATATTTTAAAAAAGTATTTTGTAGTCACTACAATACTGTTTTTTTTTTCCCTCTGTGCTCGGGCATCTACCGCTTCCCTCGCCCCTTCAAACCGATGCTGCTCTATCCATACATCACATCACCCTTGACCAGTGCTGAAAACTTCACTGCTAAGCGCTGAACAATATCACTTCACTTCCTAGTCATCAGATAACGCAGTTGGCGTTCAAGGAGTCCAGAGTGACAGCTGTTCTTGTAACAAGTTATCGAGTGTTAGGTACGTATTGATGTCAATACTTCAGTATTAGAACAACTATCTCCGGTCCTTTCTAACGCCTTCACTTGAACGTCCTTTAGGCCAAGGCCACTAAATCAGACGTTTCTTTTCTCTATATAGTCTTCTCAATAATGTTTGTAAAGTATATGTTACGTATAAAAACATCTAATAATTTATTATAGATAACATTTTTGTAACTGCCGACTTCAGGATTTAGGATATCTTCGTTACAATGAGTGATTTCAACAATACTTAGACCTACGTTAGCCATAATTATCCATATATACAATGCATTTTTCAGCAAAGAGTCACTGCACTGCGTTTCGCTAAGTCCGATGCTGTTAATACTTACAGTTACTTATTTGGTGTAGGTTCAAGTGGTCTGTAGATTTGATAGCGATTAACATTTAACAAGCATGAGTTCGAGTTTTACTTCTCTGCGTTGTGGAGGAACGGAATAATATCCCAGATATTAAATTAGACAGAATTTTATGCTAATCTGGTGTCAGTGTTCGCATCTTGTGCAATTCTCCTTCTTGGCCATGAGATTTACCGATTGTGCGACTTATGTTTTCAATAGCCCGTTCACGATAAAGTGAGCACTGCATAAAGTTTTCTTTCGGCCGTTTTGCTGCCATCTTTGTTATTTTTAATATGAAAACGTCCAAGAAACTAACAACCAGTGTAATTTTTTCAACACACTCAAAATGTAACGTCTATTGGCCCAATAAAACATATTCTTAGTTAGTTAAAAGCTCTGCTGAGTGCTCAGTTTATAATGAACAGCTTATAAATAAGTACAAATGAATCTGTCAGCATACGTATTACTCACCTATATTATGCTGTATTTCTTGATTCATAGGTTTCTTCGTTTGTGGCAACTGACACGTCGTATGCCTTGTAGACTTCATTGTTTTCGTCCACACCGGGATTATCAGTAAAAAAAAAGCGGAAATGATTACAATATATGAGCATATTTAAAAAATTGTTTCAGGATTACAAATGGTGGAATGCATCACATAACTTGGAGCATCTACGGATAATGTTTTTACTTGGATTTACAACCTGAAGTAATTATGAAAAGTTTCCTTGTTTTCTTGTTCTCGAGTTATTCGAGTAAAATATATGCATAGTTATGACGTATATTGGTAGCACATACCAACATACTGTATTACATTGAGCAACCTTTTTGTTATGTATTCTGCAGTTTCGTTAATTTTGTGTATTTGATTTTAATTCCTTACCACTTTGTAAAATAAATCAACGCAAAAAAATCCAAGGCATGGGCTATTTTCATTTATTTACTGACGTAAACAATGTATAATTTTTTACTAATGATATTTTCGGCGTAAAGTTGTACGTCTACAGAAGCCTGAAGCAGTTTCAAGTATATAATTTTAAAACTTCCAAATATATGTTTAAGAAATAGTAACAGAATTGTCTAGTCTTTCTCCACCGGAAGGAATCAGACCGTTCTTAGAAACCAAGCTTTTTGGAGTGAATTTTGGAATATTTGTACAAATTTAATTTGAAATTTGAAATTACAACCGCTTTGGACATTTTTTGCTCCAATTTAGCGAACGATGACTACGTAGACAGTCTGTATGTAGTAAATACACAAAATATTCATCAGCACACAAATATCTCCCTCGTGGAGTCGGGGTTGAAAGTACACGACTGTAGAACTGTGCAAATAACCGGTGCTAATTACTTGGCGTGTCCATTTGCGATCCTCCCATCCCCCTCCCCTTGCCTTGTTTAGCCGGCGCTCGTGTGCAGATTCAATATAAGTGTCGCTCCAGTCAGCGACCCCATTTCCGGTCGCAATTTTTTTCCACCCTCCGTTTTCGTCCCCGAGGGTAGGTGCGTAAGTCAACGAGCGCCGGCCAATAAAACGGCGATCGCCGGGGCAAATAGATTCGGTTTATTAATTCCGCTCTCCGCATCGTTTGTTTCGCGGAGATGAAGGCATCATCCCCTTGCCAACCCCCCTTCCTCCGTTGAAATCCAACTCCAGGCACATCCGACGCATTTTGCGAGGCCCTGTTCTCTCCCCTCTCTGCGTGCGTGTGTGCGTGCCCTTTCATGTTCCGGGGCCCAGCGACAATCGCCCCGTAAAAATGAGGCAACCCCTTTTATTTCCTCTCGCTCCCCTCGCCGTTCCACTCAACCCTTTTTTTCTCTATCTTTTTTATTTGCTGTTCTGCCTGTGTGTGGACTGCGCCGACAGCGCGCGGCAGTCAGCCGCGTGTACGGCCTGGTGACGTATCGCCGGTTCTCCCTCCTAACTGCTCCTCTCCGCCACACGTGATGAATGTGCCCACCCCCTCCCCCTCCCCCCAGGGGCTAGCCAGGCGCCCACCTGTTGCCTGCTGGTCTTGTGGAGCTGACCACCGACCGCCTGCCCTCTGACCTCTATCACGACCTGCCTTCACCTCTCTGCCGCCACCTTGCAAACCTGCGTGCCTTGCCCTGCCCCTAACTCTGAGCTACTTTCAAGTACGAGCATCCGCCGTTACTGCTAAGCTCGAGCCAAGAGGACAAATTAATTCTCGCGATTACAATGTTTGAAGAGAAGGTAGTATGCACTAAACCAAACAAATTTGTCCAATAACATCGATCCTGAACCCATACCGTAAGAGCTGCTACGAGCGCTTGATTACCACTCTCCATTGCTACAGGAGGTTCTCCAAGTAAAGTTTTAATGGGCGATGGTTTGTTCCCATGGCATTTATCCCTTGCATTTTTTTGGTTAAAGGAAATCCTGAACGCTGTAGTCCATTAAGCCGCAGTCGGTGACACACGAGCACCAAATGGACGTATTAACAATGCCTGCCAACCAGGAGTGTTGCAAATTGTGCGAGATAAAGATGCATTACTATGTATGGATATCACATGGAGTACCTCTTGTAGTGATGGCGAAATGGTAAAAACTTTTCATATCCTTTACGCCTACAGTATTGGTTTCATGACCCATATTTTACATTTTTTTCAGTTTTGTATACTTTTTGTAACCGCAACATCCACTCAAAATATTAAAAATGTTATTTAACATAGGTTGTGTGTTTGTGTGTGTATGTATATGGCCTACATAGTATGAAGGATTTTGATTAATTAAATCAATTAAAATCTATGTTCCTAATGCATTTACCAAAGTATAATTATCTGACCTTGTCAATTATCCCAGTAATACACTTCCCAGCAAGTCTAACCTGCTTGTCTGCTCCCATTCAGATTATACTACAATACAGAACTGATATTACATTACGGCGATGCAGCGTTATTAATACATTCAAATTAAAAAATAATGTGAAGTAAGAAGTCCTTGGAAAGTTAAATTAAAATATGCAAAAAATACAGTTACTGTAGTTGGTGCACGGTAAGTTCAGCCTTTTATAAATTCACATTTGGACACAAGACACAGAAAATTGTACATTTAGTACCTTGCAATTGTTTAAAAAAAAATATATTCCCTTTTGTTTTTGTGTTTTAAATACTAAACAAAATATGATATTTTCAGTTCCAATTTTGTAACAGTTTCGATTTTGTATGGTTGAATTTACCGTACGACACCTATATTCGAGCACAGGTGAACGACAAACAATTACTACAGCCTCTATTCATACTTCTCCTAAAAACCGTAATAAAACACATTCTCACAAATCAGCGATGAGTAGAGGCCGGAAATATTCGCGAGATCGTTGTCCAATATGCTAGCTTCCAATAACATATGTTTACTCAATGCTGAAATTATCTGCTCATTGGCTGCTCTCTGACACAGTGATGTCACGTGATTCGGTCTGAATTTAGTTTCTTCGTTACTATTGGCTTAGCACCCTCTAGAAGGTGTCAGATACGCCAAGGCAAAAGTGGGAAACTACATGAACTTAAAGTTGTTAGTGTTCTAATTTGTGCCGAAAAGAAAACACGAATTTTTCATGTCCCTAACGATAACACAAGGCGACCTCGAAGATTCCAAATGTTAGGGCCAGCTTCCAGAACCGTCCTTGTTGACAGCCCCGATCAAGTGCGGATAGTGGCAACAGGGTTGTGTGTATTTTCCTGCACATGGTCACGCAGCGGAGGGGAAGGGGTGTATTGACTTAACCACGGCCTTAGGAGGGGAGGCTGGTAATAAGAGAGGGGAAGCAGACGTGTATCCCTAGCACTGTCTTATAACACTACCCCTGGCGGAAAGGTGAAGAAAGGGCGGGGTGTCCGAGCGCTATTTCACCTATGCTGACAGTAACTTATATATAAATACTGCGCAGTGCACATGAATGTATAAAAGTATCGAACGATACACGAACACAAGCTTTGGAAACTTTACATAAGAAGCCTCACTACAGAAACATGTCTGATATATGTATTTATATTTCTCCCTCCTTTCACGATGGAAACAAAACACGTAGGTGGAAATGCCTGCATCGCCACAAAATGGCGCGGGAAAATGACTTGTAGATTCGTGCAATGGGGTTGTATAGATAACCAAGCAAAGCATCACGAACATACACAGTTGTAGTACTATGTCATTGCAGTAAACCATAAACCGAGAAAGACCCTAACTTTAACAATATATCGTGTATGTGATGATCATGTTAAATTTAGCACATGTTAATTTCTCTCTTATAATTTTATTGACATCACAGACGTTAAATTTTCAAAGTAACCGGGTATTTACCCAGTGTTTACTTGTCAGATAGCAATATTTGTATTTACAGTGTGTCGGTAAGATAAATGTTTGCTGAAAAAATATTAGCAGGGCTTAAAAAAGTGCTTTCCTCTCTGTGAACATTGTACAAACCTATAGGTAAGCAAGACCGATTGTAGTCATTTTTACGAGAACCTACCTGAGAGGAATATGATGTGCAAACAAGTTTCGATGTTATAATACTCAACACGAAATAAACTAACCCCAAAACACGGTCATGTGCAAACCCTTTTGGCCGGAAATAGTGGCGTCATGCGCTTCAACGCGCATTGTGCGAGAAGGAGAGTGTGGTGTGAGGTGAGTCATTGTCGGATGCCCTCTCCACAGACAGGGCCACCTCTGGCCCTCGTGTTTTTCCCACCCCTGTCTGCCGCAGCGGGGTGTATAGGGGGCGGGCCGGCGAGAAGAAATCTTAATTAACGGTGCCATTGTCTCACCGCCCCTCGTCCCAGGAGGGCGGGCGTCTTGTGCAGGAGGCCGCCACGCTGTCTGGTTCCAATGTCCCTCCCCCTCGCCAACACTTCTCACGATGGTAATACGTCCTCGAGCCACGGCACCGAGCATTTTGTTCGCCTCCCACCCGGATCTGCTGTCCGAGTGCGTCTGTGGCACAGCGAGGGTTTGTGTTCTAATCGCCCGCGATTCTTGGTAAACACTCCTACTAACTACGCATACACAAAGATGTTATGCCAATGACACAACTCACGTCAGACTCATCAAGGCAATACAAGCTGCTTAGCTACTATATATGTTGATTTAATATTGCCAAATTGTCTTTCTACAATTGGAAGTTCGTTTGATTGTGGCCACTAGTAATTCTAAACATGCCGTCAATTAAGCACTTTCAATGTTGTCTAGTCTGACATTTGAACTCTTTTGACACTCAATTTGAGTTACCATGTAAAGTCGGCAGATCTTGCTTAGAAAACGGAGTCCCAAGTGTTTTTAAATAAATAGCAAGGACGAATGCTGATTCAATTGACGCTCTGTACGTGTTATTGCTATAAGTCTTGTCTGCAGAGACAGCCACAGAAAATGAATGTTGTAAGAGAGGTCAAACACTTTCGCATAGACGTAGGAGGCTAGTTATACAGATAGGATGAAATACATTTCTCACGTGACCGTTGTGTCCGAGTTGCCAAATCACTCAACTCCCCCACCAAGGTGATCCGGCGGGGTTCGCATGTGGGAATTGTGCCGGACGATGCCACTGATCGGCAGATTTTCTCGGGGATCTCCCGTTTCCCCTGCCCCTTCATTCCGGCGCTGCTCCATACTCACATCATGTTACCTCTCACCAGCGCTGAAGACCGAGATGTTAAGCGCTGACCAAAATCTCTTCACTTCCAGACTCTTGGCTACGACTGCCGCAGATGGCTAACCAATCAACACTAACAAGACCATAGATGATGGTCTTTGTGGGATTTATACAGCCAGAAATGCAGTACGTTTAGATATAAACACAAATATAGCGACAAATAGTAGTTAAAATTGCTAAAGAAAAATATCTTTATATATTTTTTTGTTTTATTTACTGTAATTGTTTAATCAAATATCTGGGATATTTAATTTACAATTAACTCTGGCAACTATCGGAGTGCAATTATCTTCGATTTAGTAGATGTTACGTAGTCATTAGTAGCTTCTAATTGTTCACTATATAGAATTGCGATTTCTTGAAAGTTATTATACATGCCTTTTGTAATGTTCTGTTAATTTCCTTGCGACTTCCGCGAATGTTAAGACCTACGATCTCGTTGGAAACGAGATTTACGAATATATACGTGGTGTGGTTAGGACAATATATGAATGCTTGTCACTATGTCTAGGGTATTATTAATTTTCATCACATAACAGTAATAGGGATTTTCCTTTGTGTCTGTTTTTGTTGTAGAGCATTCTTTGTCTATTTTTGTGTGAGACGGTTTTGTCTGCATTAATGCACATAGCAAAGTTTGATAATATGAACTGTCAATCTAATTGAGGTTCATTAAAAATACTGTTCAGACCTTGTCCCTATTACCGCACCCATTCCTGAGATATTTTGTGGTGATCCTGTACCTCGCTCCTTTTCTGAAGTTACTTTGGTGGATAAAATATTTTTATACTGGGTTGCCAAAGGGCACTTTTTATACGATCTTTAATCACCCGTTTTATTCATTCTGAGCTTCCCATCGAAGGAAACTATTAGGATCTAACAGGTATTTTTGTGAAGAAGTGCTGGCGTCAGCGAATATTTACGCAAGAGGCGCACTGCTAGTTTAAAAGTGTTTAGAATTTTCTTCCAAATTTAAACTAAAAGCATGACAGGCTTAAATAACATATTCCACGATAATATGGCACAGAAACTCCTATACATCGTTAATACACGCACACACACACACTTAATTGAGTTGCTTTCTAATGTCTGCAAGAAACTTTAATACTTCGTCGTCTGCCATCTGATCGCCAGTTTTTCTAGCCGAGTTGTTTTACAATGACATATCATGAGTCCGTCTTTGGCTCAATGTCTTCCACAAACACAATATGAAATGCAGTTTTAAAATCAAAATTTTCCTCAGAATTATATTTGCAGGCTCATATGCTATTTGTACAATTATATAAAGTACATATTTATCTGTGTGTGTCTGTTGGTGTGCGGGTATGTGTTGTTGTTCGTGTATGTACAAACAGCTGAGAAAACAAATGAATGACGACCAATTGTGAGAAAATAAATGAATGAAGACCAATTGTGAGAAAACAATTAGTACACCACACACGGTCTTCTAATCGACTGAGAATACACCACATTTTCATGGAATGACCAGGTGAGTATACGTAAAAGTGTAGAAAAGTACACGTGCATCCGTCTGTCTGTTAGGAGCTCTATAGGCATACAGCTTGCACGAATAGCATCGCAGCATATTAGGAAAAAGTTTTTTTGAAGGATACTACTAATTGTGTGTTCGGTATCTCTATCTACGAAAAGAATATACATTAAAAACTGTGCTCTTAAAAAACGTTTTTCTTAAGACTGCTGTCAAGTAAAAAATACCAGCCGGAATTGTACAACGTAAAAAGAGAATCACGCGCTGCACTTTACTGCGCACTTTTCATAAATAAAAAATAGGGCCACCGCTTAAAATCGAATAGGAAAAAGCCAACGACCAAAACACTTCCCGTCGTTTTCGCGCCCCGCGCAGAAATGGGACACAGTTATTGACGCACGAGCCAGTCTAGCTTTTATAGTTTACCTGTTTCCGTACTTCAGACACGGCTTCTAGTGCCTGTTGTAGGGCTCTTAAAGGTTAGAACTTGCTATGCTTTTGGCAATGTATGGGGGAGCCTATTTGGCCATTGGTCACCTGACGGACGACGGGCAAACTACTCCGACGTATGACTGTAAATCTGCCTTAGAGAAAAGTAATTTGAATTTCTAACTAAATTTGCAAGCTACATGATAATGTAAAGATGTCACGAAAAGTATTTTCGTAATAAGTCACCTATGCTGTAGTAACATAAATATAATTATTCTGCAGTGAACTTGCAGACATACTATATCGAACAGTACGTGAACAGCAGCTTTTGCAAAGCTGCATAGAAGCCTTCAGTTCTCCCTACAGAAACCTGTCTGATAAGTATTAACATTTTTCACCCCTTTCACGGTGGAAACAAAACGCGTACGTGGAAATGCCACAAAAGGGCGCGGGAAAAAGTTAACCGGTGTGTTTCATTCCAGCTTCCGGCGGGCGTAGAAAGGCGCAAGGATTGGAGGGAGTGGCATGGGCATTTTTCTCTTCATTCCCACAGGAAGCCGCGAGGAAACTTTTACATTTACAAAACAGCCGCCCACAGACGCGCCTCGCCCTCCCCGGGGCGCTCATCCCTCGCTTCTTGCCGCCCCATGTTGGGCGCCAAGTAAATTATCACGCCACCAGAGAGCGAGACAGCGAAGCTAGAAGTAACAAGAATTAAATCTGCTTAGCGCCGCGGTGGACTCGACGTAATGCGCCGGCGTTTTAAGGGAAGGTAATGGGCGATGGGGGAGGGTGGCTGATGAAGGGAGAGAGGCTTTAAGGGGGTCGAAAATGTGTTGAAGTAATGAGGAAGGGGTGGGCTCTGGAAGAACGGTCTGCGAGGGTGGTAGGTAGTCATCGGCCGTGAATGGGAGTGGACGCGTGTGAAATGCGCTTTTCAGGGGCCAGGCCAGGAGTTTGAAATAACAGGGCGTAAGTACCGCTGACTCCGTCTGCCGGCTTATTTAAGGAGTCGGCACGGAAACAAAAATTATAACAAAACACATCCTGCCCATTTCCCTCCTCCCCTTCTTTTTTTTCCGCTCGTCCCTCTTCTTCCCTCGTAAACACAGAAATGGAGGGTGCCGAGAGAGAAAATAAAACCTCCCCGGACAAAGCACAGTAAGTAACAGTCCTGTTCCTAGCTTTCCTACCTTGCTTTTAAGAGCGGAAACGGAAAAGAGGATTTGTGCCAGTATTTTTGTCCAGGTGCAAAAGGAAAAAGTTATTGTTAACGAAGTCTTGTGAAGATGCTATTATTAGACAAAGATACGTCCCACAGAACATTTTTTCTTGTCCATAGTCGTTAAAATTCTTTTAAAGTTGCTTCCTAAATAAGAAAATACTATTACTTTTTTTTATTATTATTTTAGAGTTTTTATTTTTTTCCTTCTGCTTTATCTGCGAATTTCCGCAGACATGATTTTTTACAGTTCGTAAAGTGACAAATATTTAATTACCTCGAATATTTACGTCTTCCCTCTGGAAGAGTTTCTGAAGTGGAGAGTACATAAGTAGGCATAAAATTACGACGTGTTTGTCAAGTTTAACAGCCACAGAAAAATATCGGAATAATTTTAAAACTGAAGAGTATTAAGATATTTTAAGTGATCTCAAATGTCTTAAACGAGTGCTAAAATTTGTTGTGATCAATAAGGTCAATAACGTTACCTGAGAATATTTTGAGTACTGGCACTTTATTACATGTGGGTTTCACCTTTGGTTGTCGGTTTATTATTTATGAAAAGTTGCGGTTTACGTCTCGAAGATCTCCGACATCGTTGTGGAGTTCCCGTGTTCTGAATGATGTGGTCTAACAGAATTATTGCAGCAATGATTGTAGCATCAAAATAGCGAAGTACAACCAACTACGTAAGAAGCCTTGTACTTCTGTAATTTTAACAATCTAGCACGCTTATTAGAATAATAATTTTGGGGACCCTCAGAATGGCTACAAACTGTTTTATTCTACTGTTGTGACTACAAAAATACTTCCCGAACTCACAACAGTAGAAGCATGCGATGTACTTTACTACAAACTTGTAATTAGTAAAATAATACGGTTACCGCTTAAAGTTTCGTAGGAAAAAGAATGAAACGAAAACAATGCACGCCAGTTTGGTGCACCGAGAATAGAAGCCAAGCAGTTATCTTCGAGTGTGGAAGACCTAACCCCTGCCTCCACGCATCAAACGCGGAAAATTACAACCAGTACATATATCTCTTAAGTTGTTTCTCTTCTTTTCTTTGCATGAAATAAGTCAACTATGACTTGGGCCATGAAAATCAATATTTCCGAGTGGAACTCCAGGAAGTGTTTGATTCAAAAATTGTAATAACTGGGCTAATGATTCATATTATATTAAATGTTTAGCTATACCGAGAGTAAATATACACTCAGAATTTCAATATGCATGTATGAATGATTTAAATTTAAAAAAATAAATAAAAATTCTTTAACCCAGGATTTGGTCAAGTTGTTCGGAATAAGTAATTTTTTTTTCTCGCTGTGAGACATGGCCAGGATTACTTCTAATGATGCGTATGGTTAATTCTGAAACAGAGTTTTGAAGACTTAAACATAAAGAATTTTATGAAAACACATTCTACTCGTTTTATGCACAGTTCAAATAAAAAAAAATATGATTTAATTAACTTTATGCATTGGGTACGTATAAACTTTTTGAAGGAAAGAACATATCATTACTCACCAATAGTTTTCTATGTACTGATATACAAATTCAAGTCAACAAAAAATTAGTATAATGTATGTATTGTTTATGCTTGACAGGATAACCACAACCGCCTGTAAGTGCAACGGTTCATGTGTGATATTTCTCGTTTCATTTTCAGAAGCAATTAAAAAATTGCATAAAATGCATCTCCTCTGACTGGAAAAATCGCGCTTGTTAACTCGCACGTTTTCCTGTATCCCTTCAAACTTCTTACGCAAAGAAATACAAACTACTTAATGATGTTTTTTTCTTGCACACGCTATAGATATACTACTGCATTTTGTTTTTTGTGGCCATCGTGTAGCCTTCAAATGAGGGACTTGTAGTAATAGTATAGTCATTTTTATGGCGTGAAGACTGTAGCATAGGACACCCAGTAGGCTAAAACTGGAAAACGAAAAAAAAATAAAAATTACAAAAGTTCTCAAATTCAACAATTTGCGACCGCAGTCTTCTATATACGTATTCTATTTCGCTATTAATTCTTGTAATCGTGAGTAATCAGTAACATTTTCGATCAGTGTAAACCATTTTAATCCGATTATTACTAAAGTTTTTTTTACTAGCTTAAAGTAGCACTGCTTGCAAATACAAACGAGGACCACACATATATATTTAAATTAATTAAAGCAAGTTCTTTTTGTACGCTCGAAGGTTTGCATGATTACATATTTGTCCTTTCCAGGTAATCGTTCGTATTTCGGATGCCTTTACTGACTCCAACACAATGTCAGCAATGCTGTGTATTCCTTGAAAATGTATACTTGGTCTGTTTTTTTCTTAACCTTTGATGCATTTGTATTTGAGTATTTTTTAAGCGGCTTGCTCTCGTTTTGGAACAGTAAAATTAAGTACGTATCTTGATACGTACATTGGCATAATAAAGGCATGCATACAATGAAGAATGCCAAACGTCTGCTTGCTCGCAGTCCATGAGTGAGTTAACACGTAACACGGTTCTTCTGCAGAGAATAGCGCAGGGATCTTCTGGCGCGCGCTCCGTTCAGGGCGAAGAAATGTATTTTTTTTTATCTGCGCGTCCCTAAAGTGGATGATATCATCCCTCCCCTCCCCGCGATATCTCTCGTGGGGGGCGGGTATTCCCTCGACTAGACGTCAAGACGCATTTTGACTGGGGCGTCGCTGTCAAGACTACTTCTTCGCACGCGATTGCGCCGGGCGCCCGGCGAGTTAGACGCCGATCGTGAGCTGGGGAGCGCCCCGTAACACTTTTAATACATCAATCTTGCGCCTCAGCCCACCCCTGTTTGCCCCCAACCCCATAGGCCGTCACTCATCTTCCCACCCCACCTCCTTCACCACCCCTCCCCCTCCCGGCTTTCTCGCCGCCACTGGAGCCTTTAAGTGTTCCCTTTTTTTTCCGGGAAATTTCATTCCCATCTTATAAATCGTTTCTTAAGGTGTCAGATATCTTATTTTTTGTAAGGAGCTTGAAGAGGCGAGTTCAAGTGCTCAAACGCTCCAAGGGGATTCTTTCACTGATGGCGGTAAGAGGCGGAAGGGGAGAAAAAATTGGATGCCCAACAGCGTGTCTGAGACATCTCCCTCAGTAAGGAGAGGCTATTATTATGTCCTGCAGATTGAAATGAGAACACAGTATTGTCGCCTCAAACAGTGAGAGTTTGAATTTGTAACCTTACGTGTTGGTATAATGGTTTCAATTTGTTCCAGTTGAATACCAAGACCAGAAATTGTCAAATCACTATTAAAGTTCGAAGCAAATATTCAAGTCATTTTATTTTTATATTATCTTTTTGCTTGGATTAACACAGGTTTCGAAAAGAAAATGTTTACTAACTTTTGTTTCATAATATTAAGGCGCAGACGTTTGAAGTAGTCTTCTGCCAGTCATAATGAACCCCTAAGAACGCGCCCAGCACTTGCAATTGAGTCATGGGTTCGTGTTCTCTTGTAATGGATTCCAATACTGAAATTGAATACTGATTTTTAGAAACATAATATTTTTTCTTCGATCACATTTAAAGGCGGGATACGTTTGCATCTGATTTTTTTTACACTGACTTTATCTGTGTATAGTTAAGACCACGAAATTTGAGATAAATAAACATGTCAAATCTCATACGTTTCACTATGGGAAAAACTGTATCCAAGAGAGAAATATAAATATGTGTTAACTTTATTCATTTTATGAAATAAAGTTGGTTGCTGGCTGCACTTCACTCGCGCGAAGCCTTATTGCCACTAAATCTGCACTATATGGATGTGGTTAAGGCGCCCGCATACTGGCAGTGTGTTTGTGTGAGAGAGGCAAGGCACCAAGGGCAATGTTGACCGGCTCATCGGTGTGATATCGCCTCTACCGCAAGACACTGAAACGGCGTGCAGTGGTATCGTAGATCACTCGTTTGGCTGACACTTTGAACGGTGACCCCATCTTTTAATTGGTGGAAAGTTGTAATCAAAGTCCACTGCATGCTCTTAGAGTATTTTCACACAAATATTGTCAGTAGTTTTTTCAGATGCAATAGGTTGAAAAAGCTGTTTTTAGCCAATTGGCAGGGTTTCAGAAATGATTCTTGTGATCGACATGATGCTTTGAAACTACACTTCCGTCATCATTTAAAGTGTATTTTCTTTTCGTGAATTGGTGCAATGGACATATGTGGAATAGTTTCATAAAAAAGCCTATTTACGAACACGCTGCAACACATTTTAAACGCGTGGTAGGCGAGGCCCTTAAGAGGGCGAGGTACATAATTCAACGCTAAAAGCATTAATCTATAACTATAGGTTTCTTGAAGCCAACTTGCGAAAATTAAACAATAACAATCCTAGATAATAGTTTTAGCCAACGTTTTTAACAAAATTGTTTCCAGTGTTACGAACTTCTGAGGCACAATCTCTTACCCCGGAACCTCGTACATTTAACTGCGGCGCAAGAGTTCACGAGTAACGAATTGATAATTTTGGATAAATATTTACTCATAAAGTTGGTAAATACCGTTATCTAGGATTGTCATTGAGTATTTTATCCATATTGGCTTCGAAAAAAGCGTAGAAATCAACTGATGTTTTCAGCGTTTATTTATCTACGACGCACTCTTAAGAGCTTGCGCACGAACACTGTTGCAGCGTATTAGGAGAAAGTTTATTTAATAAATACTGCTTAACGTGTGTTCGCTATCTCTATGAACAAAAAATATAACACATTTAAGGCTATAGGCTACTTTTGTTTTGTATATACCAGGTTTAGAAACGTGGTTCGGGTTATCTCAAAACTGCTAATAACTGCTTTTTCAGACTGCTGTCACGTCAACGATACCTAACGGAACCGAAAACAAAAACAGAGAATCATGTGCTGGACTCTACTATGCACTTTCCGTAGATAATAATGTAGGTTTACCGCGCAAAGTCTCGTAGGAAAAAGCCAACGACCAAAACGCTGCACGCCATTTTCTTGTCCCGCGTATAAATATGATACTGATGTTGACGCGCGAGCCAGTCTAGCTAGCTCTTATCACCTGCTTGATTCCGTACCTAGACGCCGCATCTTGCACCTCCTGTACAGGGCTCTTAACTTCAACTTGTTCCATTGATAAGTGAACTTCAGGTGTTTTTTTTTTTTTACATATCATGGTGATTTATTTGTTGCACGAAAAATTATGTTTTGCTGAAGAGTAGAATTGAAACGCAATAACTTATATGAGATTACTTATTTCACATAGCCAAAAGTATTTTGGTTAACATAACTAGGCAAATATTCCCTGCGCCCAATACGTATGCGTTAATTAGTCAGTAAATATGTTTATAATAAATAAGCGAAATCCTAAAATCAGTATTCAAGTATGTTCCGTTTTCTCGAAAATTGGCCAATTTACTTTTTTTTTTTTTTACGGAATTGTACGAAATGTATATTCTTGATCATTTATCATGGCGTTGTCAATCATAAATCAATTATTAGTATTAATAGTAACAGATTAAGGGCTGTATAGTTAAATGTATGTATACGTATAAATTTTCCGTACTTTTCCTGAAGGAGACTGGGAACCTTTACATGTAACGAAACAGCTAGAAATGTTGCCTACAACCTAATGTGATAATATAAGGGATGTGACAAATGTGAATGTTGTGTAATCAAAGCAGTGGACGCACTAAGGAAATCACATGCTCGCTCGCCTCTGTAAAAGTTGACCACCTGGACTAAGGTAGTTCTCAGCGTTCAAGGCATAGAAGTGAGAAGCGATAAGGACGAGACAACAACATATATCACGCCTCGCCCTAACAATATGTTGCATTATCTCGCCTATACTTCGCCTTTATGAGACATTCTGTGTATACTCTATACTGTAATGTAATGACGTAATATTACAGACAAAGATATGGTTTACATGCCTATGCCTGTTTGAAGATTCTAAACGAAGAGTTTCATACCTAAATAAGGCCGCAAAAACACATTTTATGTTCTCATTTTCTGCCACGAAAAATACTATCTTTAAAGATTACTGAAGGGTCTGAAATGGCTTTACACAAAAGTAACAATCGTTGAATGCTATTCGTTAGCCGGTATCTCTTATGTACGTTGAGCAGCTTTCGTATGAACGTCTATCGGTCGAAGCTCTGCAAACGGCTCGGTGGCCTGAGCAGACGGACACCGTAAGAGTGTCCAAGTGTGATAAAATCATAATTATATATTTTTATAAAATATTGTTAGTTTTGTAGACGATACTTGTCAGTACATTTTACTCTTACGAAACACTTTTAGCTCTCATAGTTTTCTAATAACCAGGTGTCAAAGTCAAATTTTGATTGTTACACTACCATGTAAATAGTGAAAACCAAATGACTTACTTAAAAATAATAATTCACTATGAACTTACATCCCATAGGCTATGCAATAAAACATTTTTAAAAAACCTTCAACGTAATGTTTTGAATTTAAAAACATCGCAAAAGTGCAGAAAAAAGTTGCAAATATAACAATTTTTTAAAATACAAAAACAGTTCGCTGGATTTTTAAAATGTTTTATTACGTAGCCCATAGTGCGTTATTTCACTGTGAATTATTTCACGTTCATAAGTCAATTGGTTTTGACTATTTGCATGAAAGCAGAATATGCAAATTTTGACTTTGACGCACCGTTATGAGAAAACTACGCCAGCTAAAATTGTTTTGTAAGAGGAAACTGCACTCGCAAGTGTCGTCTACAAAACTAACTCTACTTCATCGCACTTGAACGCCCTTAAGAGGTAACAGCCCCCGCTGTGTTGATTCAATAAGATATGTGCAACAATATACACTACAGAGTCTACATTATGTTTAAGACATCGGATAGACCAATGGTATTGCTTCGGAAACATTTAACGTTGACATTAGCTGACTACCATTTGTAATACCAATGTTGGGAAAACCAGCAGGAACGACCTGACAATTAATTCCTGGCAGTTAATAGTTAAACATTAACATAAATTGTAGAGCTCTTGTAATTTGATGACGGCACAGAATTTAATATTTATCTAGTACCGTGAATAAAAATATATTCAAACATTTCGGGATTAAACAGAGGAAAAGAGAGTACTGATCCCACGTCGAATGAAACGCATCGCGAGCAATTAATTCTGCAGCAAATAACATATTTTATTCGGGAGAAAAGGACAGCACTTATTGTCGCAGAATATCAACGGGGAGGGGCCAGTTTTTGTTTGACGAACGATACTCAGTCGACGCGGCCTACGAAGGTGTCAGGCGCCGTTTGCGATCGCGCGGGCTGCAGACGACGTCTTCTCCCGGAAGTCGCTGATTTGATTGGATGAAGGAGGAAGGAGGTGTTCCGCCGGAATTGTCGGAGGGAGGGTTGGGAGCTGTGGGAACGTCTACAAAGTGGTTCACCGGGGACGGGAGGCGGAGAGGGGCAAGGGGCGCAAGAAGGAGCAGGAAAAACACAATAAAGACGAAACGGCGTGAGAGATTTATGTGGAGTCTATCGCGTTATTGGTGGCAGCGGAGGAAGTTATAGAGGAAGAGGAGAGGTAGAGGAGATAGGGTGGCCGACTACTGCCGACCCTACCTCTTGGATGCCGCCGCCATGTAAGAGGTGGACAACAAGACCATAAAACTGCGGCGCTGCAAGGAATATCGCCCAAGTGTAAACAACACACACTGTCGCTCTAGGGACGTAGCATGTCTGCTTAAAGAAACTACGCCCTGGGGTGTTGTGCTATAATACTCTACTGCGTAATTAAGCCCTCTCTTCTCCCTGCTACTCAGGATCCTGAGCGACGTTTCCCCGCAGTAGTTGGTCACGATTTATTCCTGTACTCTAGCAATGATGGACTTTGATGACGACTTACGAAGAGATGAAAACCGAGATACAAGAACAGAGAACTCTGTGTGGGAATGAAGTAAACAGAAGAAGAGAAACCTGCAGCAGAGGCTGTGAATTTGTCGAGCTACTATAAAAAATAAAAGCAGTTGGAAAGAGCTTGGCATTGGCTGGGTATAAAATAACAGGAACTTGAAATCCTAAACATTAATTGAAAAAAAAAAAAAAAAAAATAGGGATAAATTTTTATTTTGCCCATTTACTAGCTGCATAAAATCAAAATCATACATTAAAA
Source organism: Medauroidea extradentata (assembly GCA_003012365.1). NCBI lineage: Eukaryota > Metazoa > Arthropoda > Insecta > Phasmatodea > Phasmatidae > Medauroidea > Medauroidea extradentata. The sequence goes on along the minus strand of PNEQ01099400.1, from coordinate 12,465 downwards.
TTCCGAAGAAGTCCTCATCCAAACAAGAACTATTTTGCTGTCACAAATATTTCGCTTGTTCTAGTTAGATGCAAACAAGTCAAAACGTTTTGCAACAAACACAATTTTAGGTTGACGTTTACACAATAATGCATATTATGACAAACGCCCCTAATCGTTTATACGTTTTTTTCGCGTCTAACCTTGCTACAATAGTCAAGCGATAAAGTTGTTGTTAGTGGAAAATAAAAATCCCGCCATATATCGAAGTGTTTTTCACTTCCAATTGCGTTATTCAGAAGAGTTTGGTACGATCGATATTTCCCGAGAGAACGCAATCCCTACAAACAGGGCCAGGGGTGATGAAAACGCGAAGTGTGTCTATATGAGTGAGAAATACAACAAGGTTCACTTCAGTGCTTGTATTTCATACGTTCCAAACACTGAAACTGATATTCACAGTTCGGTTGTAGCATTTAAAAAAAAACTGGAAGTTAATGCATGCCAAACTATATTTTGGTATGTTAACGAGTATGCAGTGGAAATGTTGTAACTAAATAAAGGTTTGGGAAGATGATGTATTGTAGTTCTTCGGTGAGGGATTTAGGTCATCTTCCAACCTTTAACATATCAATTTTGAGAAAAGTAATTTAGTGTAGATAGATTATAAATATGTTGGGTGTATCATTTTGATCAATGTTCGCTACATACTAATAACTGTATGCCAAACACGTCTTCATTTTATAACATTGTATTTGGTCACTTGATAATTTTGTTAATTAATAGTGCTAATTGGAACACGACAAAAAACTGTAAGAAAATCTTTCAGTTCTGAGATAAGCATGGCTCAGTGCGAATTATCCGAGAGCAGCTTTGACTGACCGATATTTGTAAACACAGAAACATTGTTTGTGCGGTATATCCGCCATGCTTCGAGGATATACATTCAGCTTTCGGCATTATCTCTAGAATGTTGTCGAGGAGGAGTTTGATCACAGTTGAGGAGTGAGTAGTATGAGTAAACTGGTCGATGTAAATGTTAAATCATTGAGATTTCTTGGGAAGAATGGCATCGCAAGGGATGCTTAGTGTTTTCGTATTCTCCGCGTCATAACGTGCATGGGAAGGAAGTTTATCTTCTGTATGTGAATGTGTTTCTTTTACCCAGTATCACCTGCTAGAGCAACGAATAAAAAAAGGTCGTGGGAGGAGGACAGTCGAGGAAGGCGCCGAATCGTCCTGGCGTCCGTCCACCGTACTCGAGGACGACGTGAGAAGAGGGGGGAAGGGGAACGTCCAAGAGGACCCTCGAAACGACCCGTGGCGTCCTTGCTTCCAGTAAATTTGGCCGTGGAGTTCTTTTCTGCAGGGTGACGTCGTTATTTCGCTGGCCGGCCCATTGAACCCGAGACGGACGGCCGTGGGGTCGCCCCTTGAGATTGGCGAGCTAGGGTGGCCGGAGACATAGGAGGACAAGCTGCAGTCCGTCACTCAAGTCAGGACGATTCCTTCCCCTCTGGTCCGAGGACTTTATCTTCTTACACGTCCTTCAAAGTGTCCCCAAACGTGTGGAATCACACTCACTGTGCCCTATCGCCCGTACTGTGCTGTTTTTGGAGGATAGTATATAGGTAAGTGAACCCCTGAACATGATTCATTCCCGTTTCTGTAGCAGGAGTCAAGACAGAACAAAACACCAGTTCTTATTTACACGAGACTCAAAATGTAAACAGAAAATAATCCTATAAAGATGCCAGACACTTGAATGACTTCAAGCCGTAAGTGTGCATGAATGCAAAATTAATGGGACTGAGCTATGTAGCGCAATGATAACACGATGGACTCACGTTCGGAAGGACCCGGGCGTGATCCCCGGCTCTAGCTATTCTAATTTCCGTTTAACACGGTTTCCCGATATCGCTCCCGGCGATGTCATGAACCGACTCCTCTCCTAGTTCCTGCCCATGTGTACATTTGTGTGTGACCGTCCGTAATGTACTCGTCGACGAGACGTAAATCCAAGTATAAAAAAAAATATGGGTTCTGCAGGAGGTTTTCTTATGTCTAATAACTAACATGAAAATTTTAAACTATTTAAACGTTCGTAAGAAAATAACAATAAATATTATTATTATTGCTATTATAACTTACAAATTTTAATACGAGTTTGGAGATTGTATTCTTCTTGCAACATTCAAGTTTGTGAAGAGCACCATAGTTAATACCTAACTGGGAACCTGGGTCCTATGTGGATGTAATTTGTGTTTGTGTTAGGCGTTACACGGTTTTCGCATTGTCACTTGTGATTAATTGTAAAATTTGTCACATAAAAAATCCAAATCAATCGGAAAAACGTTGGCAAACTAGCGAGAGAGATAAAACAAAAAGGTCGTGGCGCGTTAAAAAATTTGGACAAGCGTGCAACTTGTGCGTGGATAATGCGTGATGCGCGTACAGTGTCATCCTAACAGTTTTTGCCCTTCTTCTAGGCATCGAATGTGCAACATGCGTCCACCTAGGCAGCCACCTTAAGGCCGTATTACCAGCCATATTTTCATCTTGCGAGTAGTCAAAAGCAACCAAACGATGACGGTATCCGTAATAAATTGCCTTAACAGTCGAAATTGACTGAAATCGGGAGCATACATTGCAGTTACAGTAATTAATTAAGCCAAGTAAATCTTATTTTATGGTCTGTTATTACACATATGTTAAGGTACTTTCATAAATATAAAAAAAACAGCGTGTAAGCGGTGACATTTTTAATTCCACCAATAATACACAGTTGCAACAATAGTTTTATCATACAAAGACACAAGTATGAACATTAATTTCATCAAAACAGAAACTTTAAACTGTTTCTGAACAAATTGTTTTTGGCTATTTCATTTATGATGCAAGTACTAACTGCCAGTATTTTAATATTGCTTATAGTACTATATTACAGTAAGTAGTGTGTGATAAGCTTGATGCAAGATTTACGTGGCAAAGATAATTACACACACGGCATAGTTGCTCTAATTTACAGTAAATTTTGACTCTAGCGCCTAGGCCGACTTCCAAAAGATGGAACGGGTGCTTCAGCATGCTGTGCAACCTACGAACAGATTGCATGTGCCAACTGAGGCTCACATTTGTGGCCTGTGGCGCGGATCTCGAGCAATGTTGGTTCGGTGAAGAGGTTCTGGAGACCTAGATGAACTGACATCTGCTCAGGTGAAAACAGGGATGATCAATGGTATTTCGGAGATACTCCGGGGAACGGCGCGAAAGCCCCAGCCTTGTGCTGAGCCGATCGAAGGTTGGGCCTGAAGTGGTGGTGGTTGAAATCCCTGTTTGAGATGGGGAAGTCCAGAACGCTGCTGGTCCATTCTGCCCATTTCAGAGTTCCCGTAAGTCTTCACGGACTCTAGTTCTGGAGCTTGTAAGCCTGCGTTCTCCTTTTGGCGTGTGGCATGACCTGACGATGTTCAGTTCCTGAGAAGGAACATTGATTTGGTCCGCCATAGAAATAGAACCCGTGCATGAAGCCGTTTCGTATAGGTATGAAAGACCTCATCCTCAGCAAGGTGGTCCCCTGCGATTAACCCGTAGGTGTCCGTTATAATTGTGAGACGGTTTCCACTACCATCCACCGCGATTGTAAGGAGCGTATTTCTTTCTGTCGGTTTCGTTCAACTGCTTCCGTCGTTGCTATTATGCAGCATGTATGGACTGTGTGGTACGGTCAACCCTGCCACGAAAACAAGACTGGGACACACGTGGGTCGTAGTGAGGCCCATGTGGAAGAAGACCAGTTCTCACAACCCACATAACGATTGTGCAGGCTTGGGGACTAAGCTTGAGTGCGGGAGGTCCAAGAATCCCGAAGTCATGTGTTATTGGAATCAAAGTCGTTTGGTTTCATTTCACTACCGTGAGGTGGTTATTTTATTTATCACTTTCAGATTAAAGCAAATTGTCAGGTTTAAGTTGGTAAGCAGTGACTAAATTCCCTTCACTCACCTGACTGGTGCTTGTTGCAGGTGGGAGAGCCGGCGAAGGCAACACGAGGCACGCGACCGCCCCAGACAGCCAGCACCACTCCTGTCGCTAGTGTCGGCACACAGCAGTGAGTACCGTACAACTACTCCCACTATTGCTGCAGACACTCGTCTGTGTAGTGCCCCAGGTCGCAGTTAGAGCCTGTCATGAGTTTGTTTCACTTGAAACAAGCAAGTACTGTGTGTCCATATGGCTCACCATAAAATGATGGAGGCGGGGACAGAGAAGACAAAGAGTTGATAAGAGTTTTTGTAATTCTGGAAGACTTCCCATAGTGTGTTGTATACCATATTTACTATCGTCGTTACTTCAAGTGGTTTGCAATTTAGCTTTTACATATTGTATTCTATAAATAATACAACCACATGTCAGAATTAGTAATATGTAAGAACAGCAGATTTAAGTTTGGAGACTTTTTAAATATTCAGTCTTGAACGATTTCTTTAATGTTGGATGGCTTAGGTTTCATAGTACTGTGATAACTATTCACTGAGGAAGCAAAACATCACCAAGGTTACTTTTGAACCAGTTTATTTTTAATTGTTCAACAAGGGAAAGTTTAGCCGTTCCATGTTGCAAAAGACACTATCTAACTTTTAATAATAAAAGTAGAATTATGATCTTGTCACTTTTAAAAGCATTAAACGCGCTTTTGACAGAAACGGCTGTAACTAAATTTCACTCGTTTTTTAGTTGTAACCAAATTACTTTGACGTTGCGATATGTAGACTTTGAATTCTTGTTTTCATTAAATATCATATTAAATTAAACTCATATTAGATTATATACGCATGCATGTATATCATACAAAATAGGGCTTAAGATTAGCCTCCACTCTTCCTGAAAGAACTTAAAATATGCTACTTTGAAACAAATACATAATTTTGATTTCCTATTTACCAATCCGTTTTATCTAACCTATATATCAAAAGAAAAGGAAGATATATTTTGTAGGCTACATTTTTGTATTTTAGACAGGTACTCGGCTATATATTTCTGTCTCACAAACCTAAAATCATATTCTACAAAAATGTTTATGTTTTATGGTTCCTAAAACTTAAGTAAAATCTTTACTAGAAGTGACAAATAATATTAAAAACTTTTTTTCGAGAATCATCCGAAGCGCGAAATGTAAGAAGGCATTACTTTATATTTGTGTTTCGAAGACTAGAACTTGATTTATGTTTGTTAACAGTTTTGGGTATGTGTGTACTTGAAGGAACCCGAGAGACAAGAACACTGTAATTAATGCGTGGTGCTAACAAATGTATGAACAGGCAGACGTAAGAGTTGAACCAGCGAAATGCGTTTTTGCCAAGCTGTGTTTGCTATACGCTGTAAAAGGGAAAAGTTATTGATATTTTAAAGCTTCTGTTTCATTGAATGCTAATTTACATAAATCCACTATAGTTTAGTTGTTTATTTATGCAACTTTTCGTCTATTCCGTTAAAGTGTCGTTTTCTTTATTTTTTATAATAGGCAAAGTCCATCTGAATTCTCATTTGGAGGACATACACACACATATTCAAACTTGTATGCAGAATGTGAGGCAGACATTGTAAACATCGTATGGGGAAGGCACCCGAGGATAGGACGTCACATTCCGAGAGCAGCCTTCTGACTGGGCGCTTGAAGACGCCTGACGAACCATGAAGGGTGACTTGAAATGAAGCCCTACGATGAAGAACAGATGGAATGCGAATGACGGGGCAAGCGGGAGTACTTCCAGAAACCCACCGGCCAGTGTCAACGTCCAACGCTTCCCACGTACGAAAAATCTGTGTTTTGCCCTGTCGGAAATCAAATCTCGATCGCATTGGTAGGAGGCAAGCGCTGTAGTCACTATTCAAACCGTGACCACCAGATGTTAGGTAATTCACGAATACGGACTGCACCGATTGATTTTATGGTTAAAACAAGGTAGAAAAAACTACTCGTTAAATTTTTTTGTTGGGCCTTTAGTTTTCAGGCAAAATAGTTAGAAAATGATGAAAACCAGTGCAGCAAACTTGTTGTATCGCCAATGTACAACACATAGATTCGTCAATGGTTCGGCTAGATTCTGGCAAGCTTATCTGTGCTCTCTGTTTGGACTATCGCCTTACACAGTTTTTCTTATGTGTAATCAATTCAACCAATGTTGGGAATACACGAGACGGAAGCACTTCTACATACTTGGTACTTAATATTGCCACGTGTTCACATCGAGTATCTGTGAACATACTCTCCGACAACATTCCCTGAGTAACGACGATACGACATACACAAAAAGTACTGAACGCATAATATATTATGATGTATGTTTCGTAATTCTATATAGAGGACAGTCTGCACTGAAAAATTCGTAATTTTATAACTGTACCAAACACTATCCAACTCTTATGCATTGCATTAATTATAATTTCCCACAAATAAAATATTTTTCGGTTCGATGGTTTTCGTACAAGCCGTCGTCAAAGTAGTGATCTGACCATTTTCGCTACTCACCCTAAGTAAAAACAATTCAAACTATACGAATGAAATAATTTAGTGTGAAAGTAAATGTATTAAGCTACAGAATTACACCTTTGTAATTGCACGCAAAACTGTTTAAAAAAATTATAGACTGAACCTAAATTTTTGCACGTCTTTGAATACCTTTATGGAAAACAAATTTATGTGAAATAAGAAAGGTGTCATTCTGTAGCTTAATACAATTACTATCACTCAAAATTATTTCATTCGTACGGTTTGAATAGATTTTACTTTGGGTAAATAGCGAAAAATGATCAAAACTATAGGAACAGTCACGAAGGTAGCCATGGCCTCAAACGCGACCATGACTGTACCCAATCCCTCTCTACAATGATGCATGCCCCTTTGCATGACTTCCACCCCAGTATGAGTCTGTAACTCAGTTCCGAGACACACACTCCTTCCCTGGACCCACACCAGAACATAGCAAGTTAGGAATAAAATATTTTCCTGTCTGGTTCAAACATACGCTTCAATTATTGCAGTGTCTTCTGTTCTCATCATGTCTATTCTATACATAATCTGTCCTGATAACGCCATTCCAACACGATGTCGTCCCGGAAAACCAATGCCGGAAAAAAAATAAAATAAACTAAGTTTGGCTGCAACCAACATATGCACAAATAAAAAAAAAAAATATTCGTGAAAAATCCCGTACGAAATAAAGTAAAATCACTACAAAACATTTTTAAAAATAACTAATGAACAAAAACAATTGAAAAAAAATCCATAACACCACAGTTAATGCAGCACGGACGGAGGCAAGATTACACACAAAATAAGGTTAACAGTGACGACGTCACAGACACAATACTAGACGACACAGAGGAACGCAGTAGATTTCCTTGGACGAGCTTGTCACAACGTTTTAGGAGCTGGTTTCTGCTCCCGTCATCAGACTCCCTTTTTTTTTTTTTTTATTTTTATTTTTTTTTTTTTTTAGTTTGTTTAACTGGAATGTACTTTTAACAACAACCGAACTCTGCTCGTTCCTCTGTTTTTTTCCCTCCCTTATCTCGTTCTTGTTTTTCTGAGACGGAATAGTGCTGCAATGTCATATGTACCAAATAATTTGTTTCATAATTAATTCCCGTTACAAGTATCTTTCAAAGACATTGAACTCAGTCCTCTCTGACGTCAAGGAAACTGACAGATCTGTGTGGCCATTGTCCTGCATATCTCCTGTGTTATGTCCACAGCTAATTCGTCAATATGTGACGAGTTATTTGTTTATCTCTTGTCGTCCGTATTCTGTCGTTTCTGCCATACAAGAGCAAGAAAAAAAATTTCAGCTTTAAAAAATTTCGCTATGCAGTAGTAAATTTTGGTTAAAAGTTATGTTAGTATATACATGATTTTCTTTTTAATATGGATATTGGCCTCTGATGCTGCCTAATTTAATAAACTAATAGCTACAATTGTTATAAATATGAACTGATTTTGTAAACTGCTGCCTAGTTGAATAATAAATCGCCTTTACGTAATGAACCAGCTAAACTTTTGAATCAGAGTACATATAAATACATTAATATTTTTATCTGAAGTTAGATTTCACAGTTCTTTCCATCCACTTTCCTTGTACTTTGCGTACTCAGGCATAATGAGCAGAATACAACTTCCAGCGTCGCCTCGTGCGAAAACAGTCGAGTTCGCCTGCTGGTTGTTGTTACCTTCTGGTGCCGCGACTGATACGCCGCGGTGTCTTCTTACGAAATGATAAGCCTTCTATGAGCATCCTATCAGGAATTTCCTTGGACGACAACTTGAGACAAGAGGGATGCCCGTGTACAGTGCGCTCGTAGTCATGTGTCACTACGGATACAGGTGGCTGTTTCCTTGATACAAGGCTGCTATAAACTCCCATACCATGGTCGCCACGCTTGCTTTACGCGAGACGAAATTCCGCTGTGGGCAGTAAGATGAGCTCAAGCCATGTGAGAATATGAGGTTTATGCGTACAGACCCGAAAATTTCGCGAACTCATTATTTTCAAACTCCTGTACGTGTTTATTATTTTCGCGACTGTGTCACCGTTACTGAAATTTCCATACACTGTCCGCGCGCCACCTCTAAGTCCCTAGCGTCAGGCGTATATGCGTTTTTCAACCACTAAGAAGTAAGTAATACGACGAGGCCGGTAGCACGTCGACGCACAGACTAACTGTAGTAACGTCATAAGTTAGGGTGTGTTAGCTACTGTGTTACTGTAGAATACATTATGTTTAGGATGAAACATGCAGACACGCCAGATACAGACAATTGGCGCGTGGACAGTAACTTTACCATTTTTTCGATCTTTTATTGACGATAAGAACAGCCAAGTCTCATGTTTTCATACGACGATTGGCTATCTTACCACCCACCAAAGACATATATGACCACACGCTCTGTCGTCACCTCGCCACTTGCTATCGTCACAAGCCCATACGAAGAGCAGAGGACGAATAGTCCGCAGGAGACTAGGAATAACAGCAGGTTCTTTGGCAACGACTTCTGAGTCCTCGGAGTGCTTGAGCCAGATTGATGAGTTCACTGGCTGCGACTGTGAAATTGCAATTTGTCTTCCGCTTGTACCGGTGATCATTTAAAAATTTCGTTGCGGATTTGCTGAACATTTTGTCGCGTCATTAATACGTTTACACACTAAACGCGCTTATAGCGGAAATACGTTTTTTCTATAGAAGAATATCTATAATTTCGGGTTTCACGATAATCTTCTAAAAGGGCAGAGCCCTAAACGTACACCTCCCTCCCGACCAACAAATCTCGAGTTACGAGGGGTGAAAAAGTGAGGCGGGTTGGTTGCCGGCTTGAGAATCACAAGTTATGTGCCTTCAAGCTGACTCCGCCATAAAATGCACTGTCGCGAGCGAGAAGTTTCGCAGGCCTAGTCCGGGCGGGGGTGGCGAGGGTTGAGACCAAAACCTGGGCCCGTAAATCATGCAGCTATATATCACGTGGCGGCAGTATATCAGTGGCGCACCGCGCACTGTTCCTGGGGAGACTCCTCAGCGCCAAGACCTGAGTACAGTCGTGAGGCCGACGTGGGAGCCTAGTGGTGAAGCGTCGTCGCTTTTCATTGGAAGCTGTATTAGAAGAGACACGCAACCAATAACCATGAATCAAGAGCTGCCGATGAACTCATAAGGTTTTGAAACAAAATCGTGCAAACCTGGTTCTGAATTTTAGATCTGACTATACACTTTGAGAACCAGTGGCGGCGGAAGGTATTCTTGTGGGGGGGGGGGGGACAGAATCGTTGACAGAAATTTATTTTCGAGTTTTGTCCAGTAAGGAATAATTAAAGCGAGGGGTGCGGAGGTCCTCCCTTGTAAAAATTTGGATTTAAGCGTGAAAAGTGGTGCTATTTAAGTGGTTTTCTAGTCTACAGGTAAATATTGTATATACAGCTGGCAGAAAATTGTAATATTTTTAAAAATTAAAACTTACGATGGGTTCAAATGTCTATACTGTCCCTCCCCTCTGCTCTAGGGGAGGGACAGTCTCCCCCTGTCGCCATTCTAAGCCTCCACTGTTGACCACGTGTCAGTTGAACGCAAAGGCCGAGGTGTATTACTGTTGAAGTAGTTCCTCACCACTTGCATGGCTGTGGAGTGTACCTACTCTAATGGTTCTACAGAGAGCCCTTGTTATGTAGGCTATGTGCAGTCATTACTAGAGACGTGCAAAACTCGCGTTATCATCTGTTAGCAGACTAAACTTTACTTTCCTATACAGAACAGAGCATAATTTGCGATTCAATTGGCCACGAACTTTATGTGTTGACATTTACGTGTGTTACGTCTTTACAGAGATTGGCCTCTCTGTCGTGTAAGCATTCTCCGCGGCAAGTCACGACAATATCGGCTAGCGGGAGACGTCGAACGATCCTATAGTCACTTGGAGTCTAGCCAACTGTCAGAAATTAACGCGAATTTTGCATGTCTCTAGTCATTACTATAGACCGGAAAAATTCGCGGATTCACTGACTTGTAGGCTAGACTCCAAGAATATATGTACGCTCAAGCAAACAGCAGCTGTGCATTAGCTGCTCTCTGATACAGTCAGATGGGCCTGCATTTAGTTACATTGTTATTATTGGCTCAGTGACTTACACGAGGCGTCAAATAAGTCAAGGACCAATTTTGAAAGTGATATGAACGTGCAGTTGGTGAAATTCCAGCTGGTGCCTATAAGAAAACACGAATTTTTCAGGTCCCTAGTCATTGCCCAAGAGAACTTCACGCTTTGTCACTGGCAGTATTAAATCATACTGTACATCTGGAATAAACTGGTAACGTATTATTATTTTACGCCACCTCTACATATCGCCGATCATTCGCCGAATCTGCCCGAATGAGAGTGTGTGGATAGTCATTCGCCTGTCCCTTCGTCTTCGCGCAGCGAATGTTGGTATTCGTGGCTGTGCTGATGGACGATCCGTATCGAATCGGTTTTTTGTGCCCGCATCTAAGGACGCATGGCCCAGAACGTAGTTGTTTATTTAATGTTGGAGGAATTTTACTGGCCACTATAGGACATTATAAAACCTCAACAGTTAAAGTAGGTTAAATTTACTTGCAGTTGCCTGACCAGGTTGTGTCGCTCACCAGAAGTTAGACAAGATGTGATAAATGCCTGCAATAATGTTCAGAGTTTAAATATAGCGGGGAAAAACCTTCCCCTCTATAAATTTTTACATATTTCACTAAGTGCTTCGTCAGCATCACATTTACTACTCATTATTTCATCGTGCTTGTTTCTTCGATATTTTGAACGATGTGCATTCAGTTTCACATCATTTTGGTTTTGGTTATTTTTTTTTTTTTTTTTTTTTTTTTTTTTTTTTTTTTTTTTTTTTTTTTTTTTTTTTTTTTTTTTTTTTTTTTTTTTTTTTTTTTTTTCGAGGCGTAAACCAAGAAGCTGTTCTCGTGACTTCTTTGACGCATGTAAACTTGGGCTACTTTTTCTTTTCGCGCCAACCCATCCTGCCATCGTGAGGTTTTTATAAACGCTGAGTTGCAAAGTGACATATACATTTTCTTAAAAATTTGTCAGCCCCTAAAAATTGCTCGCTTAAAAAATCCTAGGTTCACGATGCTTAGGTTAAAATATTTTGTTTTAACTTATGTATCACAAAAAATAGTAATCATATATGTATGTATATACGTGTGTATATCTTAAAGTGTCCTGACTCACTCACTCACTCACTCACTCACTCACTCATCAACGCACAGCACAAATCGCTGGACCTACAACCATGAAATCTTGAGGGAATCTTCCACTTGGCCCGTAGGCACCCACTAGAAAGGATTTTTCGAAATTCGATAACTAAGGGACTGATTTTGGTGAAATGTGTTTTAAAATATCACTTGATAGCTTACTAACCGGGAATGCTATCATACATTTTTTAACTTCATAATATTGCCCAAAGAAATGCATATTCGCAAATTTTTCTATTTGGCAAAATTCGAAAATTAAGAGGGTGAAAAGCCGTAAAATGTGTTTTTCATTAATCCGTGATTTCTCCTAAACTATTTCAGATAGTGAGGTGATTTTTTTTTAATAATGATTGAGTAAATATTTAAAAAGTAGTTTTAAAATTTTTCGAAATTCGTTCTTGAAAGCTCTTAAAATAATATAACGTGTTTTTAAATTAATCCCACTTATCTCCTAAACCAGTGGAAATATTGAATTGGTTTTTGCTTTAAAATAAATCTTACCTTATTATTGTAATTGATTATTTTACTTATTTATGTATATATATATGTATATACGCGTTCTTGTACATAATCATTACTTTATTTGAATGTAGGCACCAAGTCTTCCACAATACCACAGCTGAAACTCACAATAATGTAATCGAAATAGTGTTGGTAGCAAAAAATGTAATTTATTTCAATGACAAAGAAAATGTAATGTATAAT